>JABUQX010018533.1:0-22500 GCA_015478945.1 Trachelipus rathkii
AAGATAATTACAATATACACTATTACAGTGAATGGATTAGATACATATAGAAATATCACTCTATAAAATTAATGAGAAACTCTGAATTATAGCATTTAGTATGAGTGAAGTATAAAATAATAAAACGTATAAATTCAACATAGATAAAGAGTTATAGTAAAGAATAAGTATACAAAATACAGTAGCTATAATGAAAACAATGAATTTAATGGTAGTAGTAAAATTAGTATATAAGAGATTTTAAGTAAAGACAAATGATAAAATCATCGAAGTATTAGTAAAGTAGATTCAAATGGATTTCTAAGTGAATGATAATAATACAATGTTTACTATAAAAAGATGTAGAAGTTATTTAATATAATAATAATTAACACTATACACACAGATTACACACCCACAAAACATAAATATTATAATTAATATATAAATATATTAATATATAATACTAATATACTAATACATCCCTAATATATTATAATTAATTAATAATATAATATAATATAAATAATAATTATATACGATTATATCATAGTATAAAAAAATTACATAAATACTACTATAATATATAAATATATATATAATAATTATTAAATATTATTTATATAGTCTTACCCATTATGTTATTAATTATATTATGATATTAGATTATAATAAAATTAGAATCTCATTTGAAGATCAATTAACAGTTAAAAAAACTAACAAAATTATTAAAATATCTGAGTGAGACTAAACACAGCACAACATATAATATTTATTTTTATTATAAAATGATTACCTATTATTAAATTTATAAAATATTCGGAATAAATATTGGAAAATAAACTTATCTTAATACACTCAAAGTATATTATTAAATATATTATAATATTAGCAGGGTTTCAATTAAAATTGATTAAATACCTGTTAAGATTTAGGAGAAAAAATTCGGTGAAGTAATTTTGAATGTAATTCGTATATATCAATGGAAATAACTATCCGAGAGAATAGAAGTATTAAAATGCAAAGACTAGTTAGTTATTATCAGATAATTAGAAGATATATACGAATTATCTCGAGTAATCATAACACATTACATTTTATAAATAGTTAAAATCTAAAAATATGTTGATAGAAGTATCTAATTAAAGGTTTAACAACAAACATATTTACAGTATTTTGACCGGGCTTTGCAGTACACATTAAATATATAGATAATAAGAATTTAGTATGGTTATAGTAGTGTAGGTTAAATTATAAATATATTATCACTAGAGTTTTACTAAATTATTATCCAATTTTTTTATTATATTTTATTCCATTTATTACAAATTTACAATATTTTGACAGTTATACACAATTTTCATAATCTTCATTATTTATAATATAAATTTTAGAATAAATAATATTAGTTAATCATTTGATGGAATAAAATGATATAAGTATAGTGATTCACATTAATATAAATAATCTAAATATAAATTATTTCATTAGAATATACTTATTAAGAGAAATAATATAAAATAAAAATATATATTGTAAAAAATAATAATTAATAATCATGAGAAGAAGAAGAAGATTAAATAGGACTTATAAAAATATGATCTTACAAATCTATAATATAAATATTAAGTAAACAAAAATAATATATAAATTAAATTTTTATCTCATAAATACTTATAGATTAATATATTCTATACATATGATAAAGCTTATATTATTTTTCGATATAAATTTACAATTAGCAGTCTATATTATCAATATATATTAAATTATTAATTAGATTATAATCTGCATTAATTAACTAAATTAATTTATATTATATATTAATATTTTAATAATTATAAATAATATATAAAATTATTTAAATTTAATACTAGATAGCAAAGAATTATTTAGAGTAAAATAGAAAATATAACTACATAATATTATAATTTATATAATATATAATAATATATAATAAATAATAATATATAAATAATAATATATTTATATAATAATAAATTAATTAATAATAAGTCTGATAAATATTTGGAGGAGATATAACTTATTAATTTAAATTAAAAATATGGAATAAAAATAAATTATGAGATTATAACAATTAATATACTTATATAAGATATGTATAACATGAATTAAATACAATTATATTGGAATAAGATGGAGAAAATTAATTAAATTAATAAATAAATATATTAAAATATATATATATATAATATATAAATCTATATTATTGATATTAATATATGATGTATTCTAATAATAATATATAGAATTAAAATATCGATCAGATTTAATAGGAATTTAGTAATATCATTTGACATATATTATTTATATCATTATTATTATATTTTTAAAATAAATAAAGGTAACCTTTGATTGTTAATGATACCTTCATCACTTAGATATTATATGAAGTTGCAGAGATATCTAATGGTCTATATTAATTTCATATACTTATTGGTACACTTTACTTATATATATATAGTGATGTGTATTTATATATATATATATACTTGTGCTAAATAATTAATTAATAGAACATAATAATTGAGTTGGTGATCTTAATTCTCATATTAATTGTTACTTATATAGTAATATACTAGCATTAAAATGAATAATGACTATAGATATCCGTTTATAGTTACTCTAATAATAAGTATACTAATATATATATAAGTCATATGATTAAATTTAGAGTATAAAAATATATTCATATACAATATCGATAATTTTACCTTATTTTACTATATTAATAAATATTACTGTGTATTAATATTATTATGCTACATAAGATTAAATAGTAATTATATTTCTAATAGAGAGAGGTGATGACATAAAGGGGTATTCAATTATATATATAATATTTATTAAAAATGCTCGAAAAATTGCTATATAGTATATTCCAAAAGGAGAAAATCACTTACAACCCGATTGCATAAAAATATATTTATAGTTTAACGAATAACATATATTACCTCTCTAATTGGTATTTTATTAATTAAAGGATTTTTTTTAATAATTTAATGAATGATATAATAATTTACTTTTAAATATTAAAGATTATTTAAAAATTTAAATTTAATTATTGTTTATTTTATAATATAAGCTTTGTACTATATTTTAAATAAATTGCTAATTGATATTATATATTATATAAATTTATATATTAATTAATTTTGAAATAAATTTATTAATTAATAATTTAATAATCAATCAATCATAATCTCAAATATAGCTTTAAAATTAAATTACTAATAGAATAATGTAGCATCAATTTAAATTGCAATAACTAAAAATAAATTATATTACATTATATATTAATTATAATTTAATATTATAATTATATATAATATTAATATTAGTTATGTTAGAATTAGTTTATGAATTAAAATTTATACGTTATTTATAGGAAATATAAATAATATAGACAAATTCAGGCCCATATGATAATATAATATATAAATATTAACTAATAATGATAATTAATGATTATAATTTAATTAATATAGAGTTAATATATATAAAATAGTTAAATATTAATAATTAATATTATTTATATATATTATAATAATAATATATAATAAAATAATTAAATATAATATATTGTAATATATATATATAATATATAATTATTCAAATACATTACGAGAATGTAGGGAATAAACAGCAAGAGGGGCCTAATAATTTATATTGGGCTGGATACTATTTACTCTCTATATTATTATTATTATATATAATTAATATATATTATTAACATAATATATTTTACTATATTTTAATATATATAATATATATTTATCTCATATTAGATAGGTCTACATGACTTCAATAATATATATATTATAATTACTACTCACTCAATATTAATATACTCACTACTTATATACACATACTACATTAAATTAAATTATAATATCTTATATTACTAGAGTGATCTAACTAACTAATTTAATTATCTACTATAGACTAACTTTTACCACGCCGCCTACAGCTACTAGAGCCATACCTAATTATCTATATACCCATATAATATTATACCTATATTAATACATTATAACATATAACTATATATTACTATATTATAATATACATATATATATAAATATATATATATTAAATATATTATATATATATATATATATTTATATATATATTAATTATATTATAATATATATATATATATTAATATTTGTTAAATAATATATATACTATAAATATATTGTATATATATTTATATTAAATATATTATATATTATTATAATATACTATAATAGATATATATATATATATTGATATAATATTTTATTAAGTATTATATATATTAATATATAATATATATTATAAAGTATATATTAATTATAATATTATAATTATAATATATTAATATTATAATATTAACTATATTATATTATATTATATATAATTAATATTAAATCTAATATAATTTCATATATATATTATATATATATAATATATATATATATTTAAATATATATATTACTATAATATATATAAATATAAATATATATATATAACTATTATATATATATACTATATATAATATATTATATATATATTAATAATATATATATATATAATATAATATATATTATAATTTATATATATATATTATATTATATAATTTAATATATATAATAATATATTATATTATTAATAATATATTTATTAAAAGTTAATTAAAATATATACATATTAAAGTATAGTTATATATTAATATATATATATATGATATATATATATATATATATTAAATATATATATCTAAATAAGTATATATATAATATATAGATATTATAGTATTTAAAAAGGATCGAATACAGTGTTATAAATATGCATTCAGGGCAACTGATATTCATTTTAAAATCATTTATATTTTATAATGTAAAAAAAAATAAATAGTGAAAAAATAAAAGGGGGATTCTATAATATGGTTAGCATGTACTTTAACAATAATTTTTAACTATATATAATAATAACTCTATTTGAAAAAGATATATATTACAAGCTTATTTTAAATTATACTCACTTTATTTATGTAGTGTGTAGAAAGATAAAGAGTGTGCTAGACATAGCGTGAGTTGGGGTTCTAATTAGTCCATTTACTGAATATAAATTGCAATGTAAGATATGAATGTCATTCTATTATATATCTTTTAATAAGTAATTTAGTATTAAGTATTCTATTAAAATATTTTTTTTATGGTGTAATATATATATTAACTATAAAATATAAAAAATCGCATTTTTTGTCTTCTTTGTTTTTTTTTTAAAATTACTAAAACAAAAAATAATATATTATATTACATATATTAAACTATTATTATCATTTTTATTTATTATTTATTATTTGTTTATTATTTTATCTATTAATATACGTAATATAATTTTCATTTAAATTAATATATTAATTTTACTTGTTGTTACCATTTTATTACCTGATATATTTTATTACAAAATTCCTCGTTATACATTTTAGAAGTATTATATGTATTTAGAACATAATTGTAAATATTATTGTTTATATTAAAAAATTGTTCACATTATGTGTGTGATGGGTGATGTTAATTCTAGATGCCAGTCTAAAGTCATATTTTATCTACTTTATTAATGTAATTTATTATTAACATATATTTAAATTATATTACTATATTAGTATTAATGTAATGTAATATATTATTTTTTACATTGAGTATTAAAATGCTAATTATTACATTTTAATTAATATATAACGATTTATTTAATCTATTTATTTATAAGTATTATATTAATTTAAATTTATTTATAACGTTTTGAACAAATACTTAAGAAATATTCTGAAGTATATTGTTTCATTTATTAATCAATTATTAATATTTATATTATATATATATATAATTATTATATTGTATTATTAACGTATATTATCTTAAATGTTAATTTAATTATTTTATTATAATTATTATATTAATTGTGGTAGATTATTAAACCAATTAAGTCAGTAGCTTTAATATTATGAATTTATTATTTATCTATTATTATTATTATTATTATATTCCTTATTAACTAATAATATATTACATAATTATTATTAATAATATTATTTATTAGTTATTCTTATTTTATTCATACTTATTTTATACTTGTATGTATTAATTAATATTATTTCTTTATTATTGTATTCTTATTATTATTATTACTTATTATTATCCTATTACTTTTAATTATTTTTCTTATTATTATTTAAAATTTATTATTAATTTAATTATATTAATTTTTATATATCTTATTCTATTAATTTATTATTATATGTACTTAATATTATAAGATTATTAATATTAGGGAATAATGAGCTAGTAATTGGTTTATAATGTTTTTGATATATTTATTTATTTCTTTTACTCCATCTTGACCTCCTCACCCCATGACCGTGAGGTGTAATTTGTCTGTCAACATTGCTTGAGGTAAAGTAAAGCAATTATACATTTGTGTATTATTGCTGAAAAAGCTTCTGAAATAAGGAAAGCCTCAGCTAATCCCACCCTCTGTATTATTAATTAGTAGCTGTCTTGCTTGACAGCATATAGTTTAATATTAGTTCACAGTGTCCGTTCGAACGGTGTATATCTACTATGTAACTTCTCGTGTTATTAGTGTTAAGGCAATTCTTGACTTGTTATTGGAGTGCACATTACATGTACGTTATTATTCCCTCAAAACCCGCAATCTCGTTATTCACTATTAATTTGCTTCACCTTATCTCGTTGAGTGCCTCATGTGTCCAACTCAAATTTTGTTGATTCCTTCTAAATTCGTCTTACCTGACTAATCAACTCCTGTTATTATGTCTTTTGTTCGACTTCTCGCGGTCGATATCCCTATATATCATATACATCGCAACTATAATTCTACGTCTTTAAACTTAGTTCTATCATCCATATTGAATCTATTCACAGACAAACATAAATTAACTCATTTATTTCGTTTACCCTTCTTCACGACTTCACCAACTCTTAATACTTTATCTCATTATCAATTCTATACACTAATGACCTAAGATTGTCATCTGACACATTAAACTTTAGTCTTACTTCTTATTCCATGACATGGTCTAACATATAACCATAACACAGGTAAAAACCATACATGCATTAAGACCCTAGCGCACTAAAGACTTAGTTCCTTTTACATTCACAACGATTTAATGCCAGCCACCTTGCCTGCATTCAATAACTTACTACTACACTTGCATATCGTTCACTTCTCATCACATATACCGCTAAATTTTTAAACTCAGATTCTTGTTCCATGTACGTCTATCACATCTAATATCATAATATAATACTTGATTTTAATTATTAATTTTATCCATATTAATTATTATTATTATTTATTATAAATCACGTTACTTTCATTCATGTACACTCTACATTATTATTATTATTATTCATATTAGCTTAAGATTTCTGGGATGCCACATAATATGGTACCAGTCAAATGATAGTAAGTTTGATAATTACTATTAACAATAGAAATCATTAATCATTTCCCATTATCTATTATTTCTAGTTAGGCTATGCCTTCTTCCTTCTGTCTTCTTGCTTATCATTTATTTCTTCCATTTTTTCTTTCTTACTTTTATTCTTTCTCTACTACTTCTTCTTCTTGTATATTTCTTCTTTTTTCTTGCTTCTTCTTTCTTTTCTTTCTTATTCCACTTCCTCTAATTCATTTTTCTCTTAATTCTTCATCCATCTTACATAAATGTATTTAAACCAATGGTAGACATAGACATTACCTCTCTCCGTTGCTTCTTTCCGCTATTCTTAACTTACTTAAAATATCCATTTACTTTTGATCTATACTTACTTTTTATGACAGCTACTCCTAAAATAATTTAATCGCTTTCTTCTTTTTTCTTATCTCTTATTCAGCTTAATTGCCTACTTCTTACAACATATCTATATTCTTCTTCTTAGTTATTCTTCATTATCTTCTTCTTATTTCTTCCTTCTATAGATTCCTTAATTTAAACTATCATGGACCCTGTGTTTAAATATACTATAGAATACCTAGAACATTATCTTCTTCCCTACATTTTCTATTCATTTGCTTATATGTAAGATGTATTGATAAACAGAATCTATGATTTCTAAAGGGGCGCAATGTTATTGTGGTGGTATCACCCCAAGCACTGTGTTCTCTGCTCATAATTCAGCAGATTCTCTTCAGTTCCTCGGGCATCTCTTTGACAAATATGTTTCAGATTCTATTTTATATCCATACATACATTAAGTGATTAAAACTAATTCCTATATTTCTAACTCCTTTATTCGCTTACTAACTTATATAATAGGGTATATGATGTCTCACTAACTCCTCGAACTATACTCCCATAAACTATAACAACTTAAGATTATTAAATATTCTTATTTTCACAGTTTTTGGCAACCGTTTCCCAGTAATTTCATCTGATACTTGCAGTTTACATATCTTTTTCAGACGTTTCTCACATCCCTATATTTAGAACCATTCCAGTGAATGATTAACTATCGCCCAATATACCTATTCTTCTTGCAACATCAAGCCCACAACAGTCATAATAAATTTCTATTATGGAGGTGAATATTTATATGTGACAGATTATTCGAATGTTCTGTACATACTTAATCTTACCTCCTCATCATAGACAAAACACATCCCTATTCAATAATCTAGGAGACTATTGACCTTATATCGTTAATTCTACCTGTTCGCACTTCCTTCAGAAAAGAGTTTTCGGTCTAATTGTATGTTTCCCCATTCATAAATTGGTGAAATCAATGTTCATTAATTTTAATACCTTTCCTTTTCTCTTTAGTATAGCAGTATAATATGCCAATTATTGATGAAAAGGTCATGCTATCAATTTGAATTAGATTTCTATTCTTTTGAAATTCATCATTTAGGCTTTTAGTACACATTTTGTCGCCACAGTCTTCTATTGTTATTACTTTTATAACTACGCTTAGCATAACGTTTGCGATTTCAAAAGTACATTGATTAACAGTCAGATTCTATTTATCCAACTGTTGTAAATGAACCCACATACATATTTGCACTGCTAAAATTGCTTCCTTCATTGCTTTCAGATTGTCTTATTTCAATTTGTTTACAAAAACCACTTTGTAATTAGTTCTTGAAAATACTTATCTCTTAGTTAACCTAAGGATTGTCACTAATCCGGTATTTCTACTTTCTTTATTTTACTATTGCTTAAATTCTTCCGTAACTTAGTACTTTTCATACAAGAGGTATTGTCCAGTAACTTTAATAAAACATAATGACCTGTGTCGATAATCATTCCTGAAACCCTCACTGATTGTTAACATCCCCCACACATATTCACCATCTCTTCTTCCCACAACACAAATATATGACTTGTCACTTGATTACAATCTTTACTAACCAGTCTAGTTAAATATATTTCGTGCGGCTAACCTTATTCTTTCGGACCTCCCGCAAATGATTTGGCATAGAGTTAACTAGTTTCCTGCATGTTTCTACGTTATTCTAATCCATTCTTCAATTATTTGAAAATGTTCACTACACATCATTTATACATCCTTTTTTGATGGTATATATATATAATATTTATATTAATATTATATATAATATTATATATATAAAATATATATATAATCTAATTTATATATATAATCAGTATCCTCTAATGAAATATAATCAATAATTATTTATATCCGTACTCTGTATATATAAATCCGTATCGATACTTAATAGTCAGTAATTTAGGCCTATTTTATTGACACTCCCTGTAAAAATTTTAAAACATTTTCCATATTCATAAGAGCTAATTAAAATAAAAAATGAAATAACGTTTTAAAAAAAATATGTTTAAAAAAAAAAACAAAGTAAAAATAACTTTTGTCAACCTATTTTTTTTTTTATTATATATATATATACTATATATTATATATAGATATATTTATAAGAAACTATATATATACTATTATATATATATATATTTATATTACAATTAATGTTAAGTATATATAATATTTAATAACAATCTTGTAAATAAATCTATATTATATTGTTAATACATAAAGCTTTTCTTCATTTCTAATTATTTGACAAATTTTGAAATTATTTCAAAATATTCTGCCAATTGTAAATATTCTTGCTACTTGCACTTTAATCAGAAAATAATTAACTAGTAACTATTTATAATAAACTATGATCCTTAAGCGAGAAAAGACTAATATATATATATATATCTATAAGTATATAGAGATATATTAATATATATATATAATATTACCTATTTATATATATAAATAATGGTGAAATAATATACGATGAGTATATATAACGTTAAGATGTAGATAGTTACATATATATTATATAGTAAATATTATATAATATATATATATATATTATATATAATATATTATCTATATAATATATATATTTATATATATATTAATAATATAATATAAAATATATAGAACAGTATATATAATAGGAAAAAATTGAAGAGAGATTCATAAGAATTATATATTAGAGTAAGTAGTAGCATAATTTAATATTATAAGAATTCAGTATATATGAATTCTAATGTTAATTATATGCAAAAGATAAATAGTTATACGTCTTTCTTACATGCATTGGAATACCAAATATATTAAATAGTGTCCAAATACGAACGTATGCCTCCCATTCGTCTGTATTCACTCAAATAATGATCACTATATCGCTTTCTCGATAGTAGATTCTCCAGTCTACCCAAAAGAGATCCTTCAAGTACCTTGCTCGTTATTTGTCTGCCTCTTATAATTATAAATTTAAATCCAATGTGACAAAATTTTAAACATTATATGTGTTAAAGTGAATTGTTTAAAGTAATTGGACGGAGGATGTCTTTAACAATGCTATTAATTTGTGTACATGTAATCGAAGAAATTTGAGCAAAGGATGTCATTTCTCTAGTCTATTACTCCTCAAGAGCTCCTTGTATATTTAGAAGTATATAATATTTATATATAATAATAATATATATTATATATATATATATATATATATATATATATATAATATAATATATATAATCAATAATATATATATATATTATATATATATAATATATATATTATATATATATATATATAATTATAACTATAATTATATAAAAGGCAAGAAGCGTTCATAGTTTCCATCAAAGTGTGAGTCAAAACAATTCTTTAACCATATCAATGAGTGACATTGCCGGATACACGGCGTTTTAAATTGTACAAGTTAAAGATAGTACCAACTTCTAATGATAATTTTTCTTCAAAAGTGAAGAGTGAATCGAAGAGTAAAGATGAAATTCATGATAGTAAAAGAAGGTTTAGTGAAAAGGATGATGCAGACTTTGAATTTGAAGAGTTCGTAGAAATGTGCAAATCTATAGATTTATCGGGTAAGGAGTTTGGAAAAGTTAGTTATTATATATGCGGATAACGTGAATTTTACTTTAATTCATAATGTTTCCTCAACAGAATTTTATTACATGGCAACGTATGTAAGTTTTTACAGCCAATTCATGGTTGTTGAGGGTTATTTTTACAACAAACGATTAATTGTTTTCAAAAAATATGAATTAATTGTTGAAACCGATAAGTAGTAATGACATGTTTTTCTTATTTAACTCGAATCTAGTAATTAAATTTAGTTAACTTAACTGGACCAGACAATTATAACATGACGTAAGACATTGTTTCCTCCAATTATAAATAATAGGGAAAAAGTAATGGAATTCGTGTTCAAACATTAATCGTTCAGAACCTGATAACTTTTTCAATTTATTTCACTATCCCTTTGTCACACCTATTTTACTCCCACCTGGGGTTTAAATAAAAAAAATTCTAAAACCTCTAAGAAAACGTTCTTACATTACAAATTAAAAACAAAAAATGTGCATACTTTAGAAAAAAAAAAAACGGTAAACCTTATAAATCTAGCGAAGCACAGTACTTATAACAAACTGTAATCTGGACTATTCCAAATTAAGAATTTATGAAATTTCTCTCAAACGAGTTTCTTTATATTAATTCCTGTATTTGCCCATTACTTATTTGAAAATACTTGATACAATGATGTAATCTTGGATCTTCTTATAATTTTAATATTAAATTAATATAGAATATTCAAATATAATGAATTTATATTTAATTTTTGGTTGTATGGTATTTTTTTTTTACTTGACTGTCAATTATTATTATAGATGATGACAAATGGTTAATTAATCCTGAAATAAAGAAATAAAGGACAATCTCTTGTAGCATTTTTTTTCATAGGAGCGTATTGGTAGTTCTCAGATGGGTTCATAATCCTATTATTCCGATATTTATGATAAAGTTCTCATGTTATATTTTTAAACTTAATAATTGCAACGCCAATAATATTTTAATTATCCTCATTGGCTTATTTAATTTCAAGTTCGTTAATTATCAGACGTTCTTTTGCAGTTACTGAATAAAAAAAGGCATTGTAAGTTTTTAATAGTGCCGTTAAAAATGATAAATGTTGATTACGCGGTAATACTATTAATACAAGAAATTTTAAATTCTCTTCTGTGATGACATATAAATCTAAAAGGCGATTGTCATAAGACAAATCGTTCATATAAAGCGTTTTCGTTTTTGCATTTGTGCTAACCGCTGGATATAGAATGGCTAATACAGTTTTAAGGCACGAATTCGGGGGACATCAATCGACACGATTGTATTACAAAATTTTTGATGCAGCTGTTCTAAAATGTGAGCACGTGTTTGGAAATAAACACAAAAATAAAAAAAATAAAATCGTTTTTTTTACAAATAATTGATACTATTTGTTATGAGTTTAATCGATTGGAAGAAATTTAGATTTAAAGTTATTCATGAATTGAAACATATTCATGCCAAATCAACGAACATATACTAGCCGCACCAAATCTACTTATTTGTTTTACAAATCATTTTTCGTTAGAATGGATATTTTCCTTAATTATACGGTTAGCCTACTGGAAAGAGCAATCACTACAATAAAATAGAATTGAAAAATAATAATAGACTTATAAGCAACCTTCGCTTTGGTCATTTAACATCTAGCTTTGCTAAGATGAAAAGGGACTTAGGAATATAATATAACAGAACGACTTTTTTTACACGATTTTTGTTCATTCACCCTACCCCCCCCTTTGCTAGCTATCCCATGTAGAAGCCAAAGTGCAATCGAAATAAACGCTTTAAAAAAAAAAAAAATTATTATTATCATGATATGTTTTAGCATATAATCCTGTATAGACATTGAATCAAATTTGAAGATCATATGATATTAACATATGCGATTATCCACCCCGATTATCGAATTATGTCGAATTTACATAAAATCATGGTGTCCCAGACCGGTCGAACCACAATTTACAAATGAAGAGGAAAGGGTCGAGGAAAGAAAATACGACAACAACGAAATGATTTCAACTAACGATGAAAGAATCAAAAAACAAGAATTTTAAAACGATTGTTATGATCAGTGATTTTTTGGCACTAGTGGATTTCAGACTCCTGTTTTCTTAAATGTCGCAGAATGTGAGGCGAAATGATAGGGATTTAGATGGTTTACGGCTTGGGGAAGGAGTTTCTGGGGAGAGGGTTCCCCGCTTCACTTCGACTCAGTCCCATGGCGACTCCCTCTGCATTCCGTAAACCCCCTGGCAACTTCAGATCTTAGCGATTTACTTTTAGGCTATTTGTTTAACATTTTAAAACTTTAATTAAACTTTTTTTGCTCAGCTAATGTTCAAAATTATCAAGTAAATTACAAGAATGCGCATCCATCTACCAATATTTACCAGTATGCCTCATCTATTACAAGTATTTACCAGTACAATTGACAATTGAAGCAGGAGTCTGAAAACGAGCTTGAAAGTTATATGTTCCGATTCACGTTCAGCCAGTATAAAGCCTGTCTTGCTCACAAAAAAAAATAAATAAAAAAAATTATCTGCCCAGTATAAGCTATTACTCTTAAAATATAACTTGAAGCCCAATGGCTGCTGTTCTTTAACCAATATACTACGTTAGCTGTAACTCTTTCAATATTTTAAATATATTCTGAACTAGTAATGTCCTCATTAGCTTGCAGATAAAATATTATTACTATTATTATTATTATATTATTATTATTATTATTATTATTATTATTATTATTATGTATTAGTAGTAGTAGTAGTAGTAGTAGTATTAATAGCCAATATAATTTTTTTTCCTATTAGGGGGACAGCTCTTTTGTAATGGAATACATTTATCGTTGCCACAAATAAAGGTAAAAAAAGTGAGCGTTGGTAAAGAGCATTACCTTGCACAAACTACAAATGGAGAAGTTTTGTCATGGGGAAGCGGAATGTAAGCTGCTTTAGTTTTTATGTTTATGTATTATAATTACAATTTATTTCATTTTCAGAGAGAGATAATTATATATCGTTTAAATTAAATCTTACATTTTAATATTTACCTATTTTTAAAATGTTCGTGTTGTGAATTTTAAGGATTTTAAAATCAACTATGCAATTATTTTTTTAAGTTGTAAATATATAAATATATGTATGTAATATATATATTTGAAAATCTATTTAAAAATTTCTGTAATAATAATAATAATAATAATAATAATAATAATAATAATATAATAATAATAAATAATGATTAAGTTTTGTATCTGTTCCTTTCTTCTAGATCTTCTGTGAAGATTGTCCTATGTACATTTGGTCCCTTTTCTGAAGTGACGTGATGTGTGAAAGAAGAAGATGTGAAACAGAGGATATCCTGCGTTATCCCTCCCTTTTATCCCTTTATTTATTTTATTAGTTTATTTTCCTTAACTCCGTTTATTTCTTCTTTCTAGTGATAAAGTTAAATGTGTTTTAAAGTATAGTATAAGTGATGGACTCTTGTGGATTGTATTAACTCGTGTACTCGTATGTAGTAGAAAGTAATATAGTATAGTGGTGCAGTATAGAGACTTGTCCCCTAAAGTAGCAACCTACTCGTATATGCCCTGTCTGGTACAGTTTCGTGAAGGTGCACCTTGTAGTAAGTAGACTGTCCAATTATTGTATATCGAGTAGTTGCCTGTATAAGGGGTGTAGTGTTAATAAACAAATGTGGGCAAGACAAATGATTAAAATTAAATTGTATTCATAAACTGTATATAATAATAAGTATCATAGAATACTTAGTACAAAAGCAACTTTTTAGTTACCCACTTCATATTTCCCATGTCGATCAACAAGAGAACATCGGTGAGTTGAACTGTGTTTGTTGTAGTTTTGTTACCACTGTAGTATTTTTCTCAGTGGTAGCAGAGCGTAGTTACGCTTCTGCTCTGGTTGTGTTGTGCGTGACGTGGTGTAACGAGGCAGTAGTGAGTTTCTTGTTGATTGGTTTTGGTTGGTGTGTGTACCGTGGTAAGATATGGGAAAGGAAGGTGAAGGTGATGGTGGCGGTAGTGGTACTGGTGGTGGTGATAGGTATGACATGGTATGTTTGTACCTTAAGATGAAACGTAAGAATAATGAATCAATGAGAGAGTACGTGAATAGGTATGAAATGACAGAGAGAAAGTGTAGGTTTGTTGGTAAGGTGGTTTTGGGTGAAGACATGAAATGTGTCCATCTCCTTGAGGGGGCAAATGTGAGTGAGAATCAAAAGCAAATGGTGTTGGAGCATTGTGGCAAGGATGAGTGGGTGTTCCGTACTGTTATGGATGCTCTGATAAAGATATGTGAAGTAGAGATCAGAGAGAACAAAAGTGAAGTAGCTGAGAGTGATGAGAGTAGTTGGTATACAAGTCAACGGGTGTCTGGGCCCAGCGGTGAAGAGTGGGTGAGTGGTAAATTGTTGAATGTGAGAGATAAGAATGGTATAGTGAGTAAATGTAATATTTGTAGGTCGAAATTTCATTATGCGTATAAATGTCCTTTAAGAGGTAGTGGTAGAGGTGTGTATGGTGGTGGTTGTAGGGGAAGAGGTTATGGTAGTGTGGATAGTGTTAGTAGTGGTAGAGGTAGAGTAGTAGAACAGGTAGAAGGTAGTGTTATAGTTGGTAGTAAGTATGTAGTTGATGACAAAAACATTTTTTATAGTGAAGAGAGTAGATGGAGGAGAAAGAGATGTGATTTGTGTAGATCGGATGAACATTCGTGGAGAGATTGTAACATTCGTGGAGAGATTGTGATGTGTATGGAGATTATAGTGAGTTGTTGTGTGTTACAGAGACAGAGAAGGGAGTGACAAGTGGTGTGAACAATGTAGTAAGTAGTAGTGAGGACAATAGTATTGGAGAAAGTGGTGAAAAAGTTGTGGTTCCGGTAAGAGTGTGGACAAGTGATGTTGTTAAAGATGATAAGATTGTGTTTAAAGAAGGGGAAGTGACCGGTAGTGTGGTAAGTAAAGAAGATGTGAGAGTAAAAGAAGATAGTAGTAGTGAAAGTGAAGTAGTAAAAGATGTAGAAGATATAGTAGTAGAAGATGTAGTAGTAGTAGAAGATGTAGAAGGAGAAGATGTAGTGGTAGAAGATGTAGTAGTAAAAGATGTAGTAGAAGTAGAAGTGGAGGTAAATAACAAAGTGAGTGAGGTAGTGGTAGAAGATGTAGTAGGAGAAGTAGAAGTAGAGGTAAATAACGAAGGGAGTGAGGTTGGTGGTATGGTGAAATGTAGTGTAGTAGAAGAAAGTAAGTGTCGTGAAGTGGACGTGAGTGATGATGTTGGGGAGGTTAAGTGTCAGATTGTTGTTGGAACAGTGACGTGTAGTGAAGTAGAAGAAAGTAAGTGTATTGACGTAGAAAGTGAAGTGAGTGTTGCAGATGGGGATGTGAAGTGTAGTGAGTCAGTAGTGAAACAGTGTACAGATGTATGTGTAAAAAAGAAAGGAAAGAAGAGTAAGAAAGGTAAGCGTGGTGAGAAAGGAAAAAATGTAAATGAAGAATGGATGAGACGTAAAGAGGGTGAGCTGTATATGGAGTGGTTGTATAGAGTTTTTGAGCATTTTTCTAGTTATGAAAGTGAAGGGGTAGTGTTAGAAATGTTGTTGTTGAAGTACTGGTATTATCGGGATTTAGAGGTGTCTGATCCTGAGTGAAGTAGTGAGTATGTTTTAGTGTAGAAGTGGTAGTGTAGTAGTGTAGTAGTGTAGTAGTAGTGTAGTGGTAACGGGTAGAGTTTGGTTGGTGTTTGTAGTAGTAGTAATGTAGTAATAGTAGGAGTGGTTAGAGAGTAGTGTTTAGAGTGTGGGTATTTTGCAGGTGCGTAGTGGTTGTGCTGGTGGTGTGTTGTAGTGTGTTTTTTTGTGCAGTGGTAAGTGTATGTTGTTATGTTGTACAAGACAAGTGAAAGGTGTGGGAGAGAAAGGTATAAGATTGATAAGTTTTGTATCTGTTCCTTTCTTTCTAGATCTGTCTGTGAAGATTGTCCTATGTACATTTGGTCCCTTTTCTGAAGTGACGTGATGTGTGAAAGAAGAAGATGTGAAACAGAGGATATCCTGCGTTATCCCTCCCTTTTATCCCTTTATTTATTTTATTAGTTTATTTTCCTTAACTCCGTTTATTTCTTCTTTCTAGTGATAAAGTTAAATGTGTTTTAAAGTATAGTATAAGTGATGGACTCTTGTGGATTGTATTAACTCGTGTACTCGTATGTAGTAGAAAGTAATATAGTATAGTGGTGCAGTATAGAGACTTGTCCCCTAAAGTAGCAACCTACTCGTATATGCCCTGTCTGGTACAGTTTCGTGAAGGTGCACCTTTGTTAGTAAGTAGTGACTGTCCAATTTGTAGTATTCGAGTAGTTTGCCTGTATAAGGGGTGTATCGTTAATTAAACAAATGTGGCAAGACAAATGATAAATTACAATTGTATTCATAAACCTGATATTCGGTATAAATAAAAGGTATCATAGGATACTGGTAGTAAACAAACAACTTTAATTATGTTTACCCACTTCATATTTCCATTCGATCAACAAGAGAACATCGGTGAGTTGAACTGTGTTTGTTGTAGTTTTGTTACCACTGTAGTATTTTTCTCAAATAAATAATAATAATAATAATAATAATAATAATAATAATAATAATAATAATATTCTTTGAAGATTCTTCAAGCTAAATATCGGGGACTTAAGTTAAGACCTTTTAAAACACGTTGATTTGGCCTTTATAATAATACATTTTAAACCTTATTCAAATATATTTATAAACAAAATATTACTTGTAATTATTTTATCTATTTCTGATTACTAATTAGTTTTAAATAATAAAACTAAATTATTATCAGTTATTAATATTTTCATTGTTAATTAATTATTTATCAGTATTTTCAAGGTTTCCAGTAATTTTAACGTTATAATTTCCTCCATAATCTTAAATATCTTTGTTTGCCACATAGACTTTATCTTACTTTTCCTCAGGACTGCGAAGCCAGTAAATTTTTTTCCAGCTCCAACTTTGGCTCCATCATTTTAAAATTAGTCAGCCACGGCTCCAGCATTTTAAAATTAATTGGCTGCGGCTCCTGCATTTTTAAATTGTACGGCTCTGACTCCGACTTCATTTCTTAGGTATAATGTCTCCATTTTCACAAAGTCATTAATTCTATAAGATACGATATTTTTATGGTACAATCATGGGAAGTTAGGTGGGGCCTCTCCTTACAAAAAAGGTTTTACTCTAAAAGAAATCAATAAAAATATTTGATGCTAATAACTTTGACGTTTAAGTCATTTTATTTGTGTAGTCTTAAAAATTGGATTGCTACATCATGTAATATATTATATATATATATATATATATTATATTATATTAATATTATATATATAATTATATTTTTTTCTTCTTTATTATAAAGTTTTATATTTATATGTATAATAATATATATATTATATATAAAATATATATATTATATATAATAATATATATATATATATTATATATATATATATATATACTATATTATATATATATATTACTAAACACATCTTATCCAGCATATCATTATACACATGATTAAGTACACACCCCACTTGCTAGATAACACCTTACAGACTCGCCTACTACTCGACTATCCCTGTGTGCAGGGGAGAAAGAATTGCCCCACATCGTATGTCCTGCGTGTCGTAGAAGTCGACTAAGGGCGGTTAGGTAGTTGGGTTGTGGCTGCCGCACTATCACCTATCTCTTGCCTAGGAGATTGCTGATGCATGCCTCGGAGATGGTCGTGATCGCCGTAAAAACGACATTGTCTATCTTCGGCGAAATTGGATGAATCGTATGGGTATGAATGTCAGAGGAATAAATGTGAGGAGAAGAGGAGAGAGGTGTTGGATGTATTTGGAAAGGGCAAATTTGATTTGCTCGCTGTGACTAAACCAAAAGATGAAAGGAAAAAAGGATGAATTAAGTGGTCTGTGGTGTGAGTGTGTACGTTGCTGGTTGTGAAAGAGAATGAGAGAGGAAGAGAAGGAGTTGCAATTTTGATTGAGTGACCTGTGGTACAAAGTTATGGTAGACTTTGTGTGTGAGTTCTATGAATTTCAAATGGTTAGAATTTTAAGTTTGAAAAGTGTCAAGGTATGTGTGGTGTGTGACGTATGTTCCATCTGAGGGAAACGTTGAAAAGAGTGATTTTTTGGGATAATTTGAATGATGCTCTGGAGGGTAAGTAGGAGCTTCAGATTGATAGGTGTTGGGGGACCTGAATGGGTGGATAGGTGACAAAAAAGGGATTGTATAACAGGTTGGTTTTGGCCCGCTGGCGGGAGAAATGAGAATGTAGGAGGTGATTTGCATTCTGCTGAAGAGAGAAGGTATGTGAGTAAGTAAACTTCTTTAAAAACACAGAGTATCCTAAGGTAATACTAGAGTTGGGTAGGTAGAGCATGGTATCGAAGTAAAAGTATGATTGATTTTTGTGTTGGTGAAAAAGGAGATGTTGAAGTATGTGTGGATGTTAAAAATCAGTGAGGGGTTTAGGAATGGGATTATCGGATCATATGTTGTTCTATGTAAAATTAAGTTAGTGGTGACGGGAGAGGAAGGTGATACGAAAGGAAGTGGGTAAAATTAAGAGGGAGAAGTTAAGTGAGCAAGACAATAAGGATAAGTATGTAAGAGCGCTCGCTTGTAAATCAGTTGAATGTGAACAAGTGGATACTGAACAAAATCTGGGGCAAATGAAGGAAGCAATTGTTAGTAGTGCCAAAGGAAGTGTGCTGGATGTGCTAAAGTAGAATAAGAGTTAACAGCGAATGGTGGAAGAAGAGGTGATGAAGCGGTTAAGTAAAAAAGAAGCGTGTTGAATGTACTAAAAGCAAATGATGAAATTTCAAAAGAAAGATGCTTGGAATTATTATAAGGCAGGAAAAAAAAGAAATACTAAAAGGTGCATACGTAGGAGAAAAACAAGAGTAAAATGAAAACAGTTTGGAAGGAGGCAATGAAGAGGACATTACAAGAATAGGTGAAGCTCTTCTGGAAGGAAGCGCGAAGGTTAAAAGAATGGAGAATAAGGGAATCTGCTTGTAGAATAGATGAATTAGGGATGGTGCTGTTTGTAACGATGAAATGGATGTGAGGGAGTGTGGAAGGAACCTCGAAAATCTGCACTATATTAACAGTAATGATGAGGCTGTTAGTGAATATGTGTGGTTTTGATGGTGCAAGAAGATAGGTATTTTGAGGATGAGGTTATTATTAAGGAGGAGGTAATGTCGAGTGAGAAAGTTGAAGAATGGTATTTGCAGTAAGGATGAAATTACTTAGTGAAATGATCAAAGAGCGGAGCGACTGATGGTGATTGATTGATTTGGGAAGTTGTGTTAATAAAAAGCTTTTATGGAGGGTATATTCCAAGGGCAGTGGAGTGAGGGAGCGGTAATAGTACCCCTTATATAGGAACTTGTATAACATCCCAGTTATACAAGGGCCTCATCCGCCCTTTGTATGGAGTACTGCTCTCAGATCTGGGGGGGGGGGGTTTCACCCGGCTTTGGATAGGTCGAGTCAAGGCAAAAAAGAATTTATAAACTGTTCTGTACTTTCCTGTTCACTTGACCCTCTATCTTTGCGGCGCAATGTTGTGCTTAAACTCTTTTCTATAGGTACCGTAGCGGCAAGTGCTCGAGGAAACTTTCCACTCGCGTGCCACCACCTTTAAGACGCCCCTCGTAGCACAAGGGTGCTGTGTCGGCACATGAGTTTGTGTTGTATCAGCAACTCCAGACTAGTTCGCTTCGGTGCTCTCCTTTTTTCCTGCCACCTCTGTTCTGATGGAATTCCTTCATCTCTGGTTCCTACTCAATTTAGATCTCCCTCACTTAAAGCCCGCGTCCTGTGCTCATCTGCGTAGGAGTTTGTTGTTAGTTTGAATTTTTGTTGTTTTTAAACACCCCTCCTTGAATAGGGCATTGCCCGTGAGCGGTGGTGGTGATAACCGAAAAAAAAAAAAAAAAAAAAAAAAAAAAAAAAAAAAAAAAAAAAAAAAATAAGGGTAAGGGAGAAAAGGGGAATTGTAGAAATTATAGGGGAATAAGCTTATTGAGTGTTGTAGGTATATGCTGGTATTTTGGTTAAAAGAGTGCGTCGAGTGACTGAGGACTGGTGGTGAAGAACAAGGTGCGTTTAGGAGTGGTTGAGGATGTGTCGATCAAATCTTTACATTGAAACAAATGATTGAGAAAATGAGAGAGAGAAGAAGAAATTATATTTAGGTTTTATGGATTACCAAACAAGCGTATGATAGAGTTAATAGGAAGCTTTATGGCAGGTGTGATATATGGTGTTGGTGTAGGCTTCTGAATGGAATCAAAAAGTATGTATGACGATTAGTAGTGAAGCGGTAAGAATAAATGGTTTCAATGGTGATTGGTTTAGGATTAATAGGGGAGTGAGACAGGGTTGTGTTAAAGTCTCCTTGGTTATCAATGTGTATTGGATGGGGTTATGAAAGAATTCGAGGTATGGGGATGGCAGGAAATGGTGTTAGAATGATGGAGAATGGAGATTAGTGGAGGTGCCCTACCTATTATAGGCGGATGATTTGGTTCTGTGTGGCGAATCTGAAGAGAGTTGAGAAGGATTGTAGAGAGATTTGGCAGGTATGTAAAGGAGGGGTTGAAAGTAAACGAGATAAGAGTAAGGTCTATGGTTGTGATGAGGACGATCCTTAGGTGCGAAGTTATGTTAGATGAGGAGCAGCGTGGAGCAAGTGTCTGAGTTTAAATATTTAGGTATGTGTTGGCCATGAGAAGGGAACGGAGATGATGCAGAGTGTAGTACGAAAGTTGTGAATGGCAGGAAGTTGGCTGGTAATTAGATCGTTGGTGAATGTAAAGGACTAAGTCTTGAGTGCGCGAGAGTCTTACATGAGGGTATGTTGTTACCTGTGTTATTGTATGGTAGTGAGACTATGGTCTGGAATAAGAAGTATAGATCTAAAGTTCAATGTG
>JABUQX010018534.1:2500-23799 GCA_015478945.1 Trachelipus rathkii
TCTCCATCCTCCTCAGATCATTTTATTACCAACAATATAATAGAAACAGAACACATCCCTCTTCTAAAGAGTTATTTCTGCATCTCTGAACTTAACACGAAGAAGGCGTATGGTCCTGATAGTAATCCCTCCTGTGATTCTCAAAGCTCACACCCTGCCTTGGTACAACTGTTTCATCCCTGATTTTCCTATTATAAGAAACTTGTCCTATTTAATATGTACATGCATTCAGTCTTGGACATTTAAATTTCTGGAAACTTTACTGCGATTTGAAAAGTGAGGAAATTTTTCTCTCAATATACCTTCGACAACTAGCTTCTGTGACATTATTGCATTACTTATGTGAGGAAATTCCTAGTATTCATACTCACAGCTCAGAAATTAAAAACTGTGGTCAAACAGAAATTATATGAAGGACGGTGATGGTCCGAGACAGAATCAGATTAAGAACTCAGATTTCAGAATGTATTTCAGAGGCAGTTAGCCTGGCAGTAATTTTATCTAAGATGTTTTTTTTGTATTCAACTGATGACTGCCCTTATCCCTACCATAAAAATTTTTGGTTAATTTAGATTGGTTTATACAGAATCTGTTTCGGTATTGAGCACCTGTTTCATTATTAAAACCGCCACAGAAAATAAATTGATTTGAGTGGAAGTCCCTTTGCTTAGTACTTGTGCAATTCCACCTTTTATATATATATATTTATAAAGTATATTATATATATATATATAATATATAATATAATATATATATCATAATATATATTATATATATATATTATATATATATGATATATATGGCCATAGATCTTCTGAAATTTTTCTTGCCATAGCAGCCAATTATTAGAATTTGGTCTATGCAGAAAAATTTCAAGGAAAGTCTATGGGCCATAATATATATATGTATATATATATATATATATAATAGTAATATATATATATATATATATATATATATTATATATTAGTATTAATATATATTATATAATTTATATTATATATATATAAAATAGTGGGAATTGGTACAAGTACTAAGCAAAAGGGATTTCCACTTATCAATTTTGATTTTCTGTGCGGTTAATAATTATAGGCGGTGCTCTAATACGAACAGATTCTGTATAAACCAAATCTAATAAACCAAATAATTTTTTTTGGTAGGATAGAGGCATGTCATCAGTTGAAATACAAAAAAAAAAACATCTTAGATCTCGAAAAAAATTACTGCCGCTAACTGCCTCTGAATAACATCTGAAACTGGATTACTTATATCTGATTCTGTCTCGGGCTCCGCCTTATATTAATTTTGTTATTGACACAGTTTTTAAATTTCTGCTGTGTATGAATTATAGAAATCTTCCTCACATAGTATGACAATTAATGTCACAGACGTGCTAGTTGTCGAGATATATGGAGAAAAATTCCTCACTTTTCAGAATCGCAGGTAAAGTTTCCAAGAAGATTTTAAATGTCCAAGACTGAAGCTTGTGTACATTATTAATTTAGGACAAATTTCTTAATAAATATAAATCAGTGATGAAAACAGTTGTTACCAAGCAGGTGTTGAGCTGGATTGAGAGCCAATTAAACATTTTCAAGAAAATTGTACGGTTGGCTTCAAGCTCATAGAGCAAAAATTACATGTTTTAGAAGAAATTACAAAATTAGGCTATAAATATCATGCAGGAGGATGGAGAAGAAAGAATAAAGAACACTTAAAAGAGGGAGGAATTAGAGGTAAAAGGTTTGACTAACGATATCAGCCTCACCAGAAGGTGAAACAGCAGTTGTGCTGTTTGAAAAAAAAAACTAAAAGGAAAGAAAGAAAAAGTTTAAAGTAAAAAGAAATTTATTCCTTTTTTGTTTTTTTGTATTTTGGTAAAATATCGGAAATAGTGTGAAGAAAGAGAAAACCAGAGAGATCATTACAATTCTTACTGCGGGTATATAAATACTATATATAATATATATATATATCATATATATTATATAATATAAGTATTAATATATATCATATATATATATATATATAAATATATTATATATATAATATATATATATATATATATAATATCTTATAATATACTTAGGTGGGTTAAATATTGCATAATCGCAATTTCATTATTTAGATCTTAAACAAAGAACATAAGGGGGAAGGTAAAGAATTACTGGCTTCTCTGGGATTGAACCACCGACATGTTGCGAAATGAGGGACAATATGCTCATGCTCTTACGACTGAGCCATTCACCCCGACCAAAAAAGTTGAGTTCAAGAACAGTTTTAAAGCATCGAGTCCATTCAAGGCGACATCACCAGATAGGACGGGCTGGACACCTGGTGATGTCTCCTTGAAGGAAACTCGATTGCTTTTTAAAAAAACTGTTTTGAACTCAAACTTTTTTTAGTGAGGGATGGTTAGTCGTAAAGCATCAAGGCATATTTGTCCTCATTTCGCAACATGCTGTGGTTCAATCCCAGAGAAGGGAGTAAATTCTTTACCTTCCCACTTATGTTTCTTTATATTTAACCAAAACCAATAATTAATAATAATTAATATATAATTTTATAAAATATATTTAATTTTATATATATATATATATATATATATATATTTATATATATATATATATATATATATATATATATAATATATATATAATATATATTATATTATATTTATGGCGGTACGCGTGAGAAAGTTTGACTTGATTCAAAACTTCCATTACCTCGGAAATTCGCATGAAAGTCAAGATAAAAACAATGTTATGGTAAAACAATTTTCATTCTCGGATTTGTAAAATGCAATACCCTTACGCCCACATTCATATATTTCTGCACGTAAAAATATGTTATATTCCCCTTCATTATAAAACATTACACTTTACACGCAGACATGATTTTATTAAATATTGGTAATTTAGTGCGCTGACGAGTCAATTGTCTCGAGGACTCATATTTAATTATGCTAAAATAAGGCCAAAACGTAAACTTTTGCCAAGTGTGTAATGATAATTAAAAGGATACATTATATTATTATTATTATTTATTATTATAATTATTATTATTATTATTTTATTATTATTATTATTTATTATTATTATTATTTATTATAATATATTGAAATATCCTCTCTATTATTTATTAATTATTATCTATGGCCTACTCCTTTAAAGGAGTTACATAAAAAGCACATGAATATCGGAAAAATTTGCCGACGCTACTCGTGCAACCCTGCAGTGTCACGTGTTAGCTAAAACTCCAAATAGGAAGTGAGCTCTAGAGTTCACCACTGTTGCTTTTTTATATGTTAATTTTTATATTTTTAATTTTTTTATTTTTTTTAAGAGGGCTCGAGCGGACGGGGAGACAGAGGAGGGACGAAGTTCCCCCCCGTTCGTCCCCCGCTGAGCCGAAGAGAACCACTAGACTTTTTCTCATACTTTCGCGATTTAATCTTAGGGTATTCCTTTAGTAAAAAAAAAAATACTTAATGCAACTTTGGACACTCTTAATATAATTAACAAAATAATTCGAAAAAAAAAATGGTATATACATCGTTCGTTAGATATATATCGGTTAACTTCCTTTAAAAGGACATTTACTTATTATTATTTTAATTTATATTATTAATTATTATTATTATATTATTAATTATTATTATTATTAATATATTATGTAAGCAGTGGATTAATTAGTATAGGTAGGAGTATTATTAAGTAGTAGGTTAAGTAGTAGTCTACAAAAGAAAGACAGAACGAACTAACTATGAGTAATTTCAATCATCCTTATTATCGGCAAGTCTTATTTCTACATATATTGGCAAAATTCTTCATGCCGAACTTGCAATAGAAAATAAAAAATAATTGAGTGAATAAAAAAACGGAGCTTCACAATTGTCGAAACGAAAGTAAGAAATGCCTGAAAATTAATTTTGAGCTCGTCGAAAAAGAACTTTCAATTTAGAAGTCCGTAAAATTAAAATTGGGAAAAAAAAAGAAATATATATATATATAAATAATATTTGATTACACAAATATTATTATTATATATATATATATATATATATATATATATATATATATATATATATATATATTTAAGTGGAGGGCTAAAACTCCAATACTTTTATCTCTTTATAAATAACATAAATATATATATATAAATATAAATAAAATAAATATATAATATTAAAAAATGACTATATAACTATATCTTATTTAAGACTATATATTAATATAATAAACATATCACTCTCATATAATAAAAGTGACAATATCAATACCACTCAAAAGAAAAAAAATACCATATAACGGTATATATATATATATATATTATATATATATAGAATAATATAATTTTAATTTTAACCAAAACATATACATATAATATATATACATATAAATAAATAATAAATATAATTTAATATAGTAATAAAAATAATAACTATATAACACAAAAATATATATAAAGAGTTCTTAGAAACAACAACTACCTTCAACTCAAACTCATAATTAGCACGATGTAAAAACATAAGCAATATGAAACTCACAGTCACATTAAACAAGCAAAAGGACATTGATTTATTATATTAATTTATGTATTTTATTAACAATATATAAAATATATATCATTGTGGTTTTGCATGAAACACATACCTCGGAAATGCGATAAAATTGTTGGAGTCAAAACATTAATTTGTGAAAGAAATAGATATATTGAAAAAGAATTAGGTACAATAGTTTTTTAATTCACCTGTTTATTTCTTAGTGGTTTTTTAAATTGCTTTGTTCTTTATATATATATATATAATATATATATTAAAATAACTATATATATATAAATCCTAAAATACTTCCATACTATATATATATAACAACACAAATAAAATACTTAAAAACACCTATATACTATAAAACTAAATACTCTATATAATAAAAGAAAGATATATAATAAACATAATAAAAAATATCTTATTATTAAGCGCGCACTTAGCTCAGTTTCGAATTCTCACCCCGATCCTTAATCAGTTGCTAGATCTTAGAGGCGACGAATATAAATATATCTGTGGCACAGATTCCTACTTATTTCTCTATGATTATTACCTCTTACACATGACGAGTAGTTATAATGAAGCTTACCAAACTAAATCGTAATCGATAGAGAGACTGAGACAGAGCGTAAATCAAAAGTGTGAACGATAAAGCATAAAAAAATAGTTCCCCAGTTGAATACATATCGCACTAATAAAAACGATAATTTAGAACAGGTTCTCATAATGAATTACAATAAAATGCATTCCACATATTTGCCATAAACGAAGCGAAAGAAGAAGAAGAAGCTGCGAAGTAAGAAGAAAAAGAAGGATTTCTTATAAACTTCAAAAAACGACTTTAGTGCAGATGAAAAAAAAAAATTAAAAAAAGTACACGAAAAATCAGAAAGGTATATGCAAATTTCACACGGAAAAGGTTATTATATGAGATTTCAAAGTTTTATCCTAAATTCCCGAAAAACTAAACCATCGTATTGTTTATACACACGAATTCATCCAAAGCCCGGTTAATCTACTAAACGCGGTATATCCCGCGCGTAAAAATGCGGCATTTCGATCGCGAAATCGAAAAAATAACATTGAAGGCCCTAAATTAAATCACCAAAGAAGATCGCCACCTACCAAATAACGAAGAGAAAATAAATAGAGAATCTTATTTATACATACAAACAAAAAAAAACTAATGTAAATAAATATAGTATAGAACAAATCAACAATATCGGCGTTACTCGAATGAAAGAAATGAAAATCGAGGAAGGAATCGAACAAGAAAATAACAAAAACAACAACAATAAAAAACAAAAAAATATAAAACTTGAAGAAAGAGAAACAAATTTTATTGTTTTAATATTTTCCCGAGGCGTATCAGAACTGAAAATATTTTAATTCCTTGCCAAAAGCCCACAACACTTTCTGACAGTTTTAAACTACCAAAATGCCTATTTTTTAAAATTAACCGATTTTTACCTTAAAAGAACTTAAAAGATAAGAATTACAAAAAGATTAAAGCTTTTTTAAAAAACACAATTATTATTTTTTTTATTTTTACCTCGTATAATATAAAATCCCCTAAATTAAGAATCGATTTACTTAAAAATAAAAATAGTATTAAATATAAAATATTAAAGCATTTTACCTCAAAATATGATTTAAACAATAAAAAATTTAACATTTTGTAGATTAACAAATTAAAAAACCCTTTCGGTTTGGGTAACATTATTTGATATTAAATCAAAAAATATTTTATTAACAGAGCGTTTAGAAGAACAAGTGGGCATGGGCTATTAGCTTTAGAAATTATTGGGCAAACTCTAATTAATTCTATAACATTACTTTAATAGTACCGCTTCACAACTTCCAAACCAACGCAGATCGTATATAATTCTTTGATAGTGATTGATGCTAATAACTTGTTATACGATGGATATAAATTATTTTCAAATAATTTCTGAATCTATTACAATACCTACTCATTAAATCAATCATTACAAGAAAGAAAAAAAAATTCTAACACCAAAATTCTAGACAGAATGTAAAGATGGTAAAGACATTCACTTAATAACTTAAAAGAAGCACCATGTGTGAATTCATTATAGAACTATTTCGAACATGTATTCTTAAATATTTTCAAATTATTGGCATACGCTCACTTTAACCCTCTCCGAGGGAAATTAAAAAGTGAAAAAATTGTGTTTTGTTTCCAAGGCCCAGAAAAAACGTAACTGTGAAATACAAGTCATTGTATTCTATGAAATCAAAGCTTTGTATAATCTTTTAATATTGTCGCTCTCATTTTCTTTTATTTTTAACTGTTTTTGTCTGAGAATATTAACACTCTTCTAATAGAATACCAGAGGTATGTTGTCCGCTATTGATGAGGTGCTATTGTTGAATATCTTGGTGATACCCTCAAATGGTTGGAGTAGTGATACAGTTGGTTTGAATAGAAATGTCATTCGATGTTAAGATATTAATTTTATTATTAAATCGACCATACAAGCAGAAATATTCAGTAAGTCTCGCATCTTTATCGTGTTTTGCAGAATGCTGTTCAAACACGTGGAAAAACCACATATTACTAAGAGTTATAGAACATTAATTCAGGTTGGTATTTTCTTTATTCTTTTCGAATCGTATCTGAAAAATTAAGGTGTGAGGCAATAAAAATTCATTTTGAGAGGATTTCCTGGCTATTGCTGAAGATGTCAAGCAACTTCTTATCATAAGATGTACTTGATAACTGACGAAGTTTCTGTTATTCATTTTTGAAAGAAACAGAACTTCCATTACATTGTCACCAACATCTCTCGTGACAGTAATCATTATATGGAAATAAGCTCTATTTTGTTGACATTTCATTAAACATATCACAGAACTGTTTTTACTCGTCTGGTTTCAGTGAGTGGTTCAGCGTACAGCAGAAAACAAGGCGGTTTTCAAATCCTTCTATAAATCATAAATAGTCAGGGATAACAGCTGAACTCCTGAACGATTATCTGACCATACGTCGGTGGAAAAAGTTAACTTTGAGGACTTTGATAGAGGTTACTAATTCTGAAACTAGTTTCAGCGCAGTCATATATATTCTTACGAATAACATCTATGTAGTATTTCCTGGGACCGCTTCTTTCATTTTCAATGCAAAGCAAAGATCTTCAACGTGAGAAAATGGAGATCGTCTGTTACTATCATTTCTGCGATTTTATTATCCATTATTTGTATCTTTTTATACTGCCTCATATCTTAGAATTTTCTATTCAAGTTTCAAAAGTAATTTGTTTCATTTTTAAAGCTGGTATTGAAGATCTTTTCCTCGTTTTCTTTCCTTTCTCGTCAGTGCTCATAATCTTATATTCTTCCTTGTGTTGCTGCTTAGATTGTTTCTTAATCCAGATACCGTACTTCTTTTAAGAGAATAATTGCGATTGCAAAGTTTACACATTTAATGTCATTGGACGCAATATCGATTTAATCCCAAAGCACACTGGATCAGGACAACATTATGCAATTTCATAGGAAAATATTGGTGAAAATTTGATTCCCATTCGCATGTGTCTGAATGGGTATGAGAATGGAAACGCGAAATTTTTTTTTATATTCGTAAATACGAATATAAATGGGAAAATTAGAAAGCAAGCGAATATTTTGGTCCATCTATAATATCTAATATGCATTCAATTAAATTTACCAATAACAATTTACAAAACTTTTGAAAGATTTATTCAAATTGTATTTTGTGAATTCCGCAAAGAACTATCGATCATTGGAATTTCGCGGTAATGTGGTGTGATGAGGTTATGGGCCTTCAGAGATCTCGTACAGAATAAAAAGGGAATGAAACAATTGTATTATCCAATAAAATGCTGACGCATGTTTATAGTTTTTGTCTCTTATAATATATCTTTATTTCTTTTTAGCATTTTAATGAAAATCTTTTAATTCTAAATTATATATACATAAGAAGCACTTATTAACATATTATTACTATATATTATATATATATATATAATCTATATATATATATATATTATAATTAATAGTATATATTATATATATATTAATAATATATATATATATATATAATATATATGAATATTTATCATATTATAAATATATATTATATTATATAATATATATATATATATTATATATATATGTGTGTGTGTGTAATTATATATATATTAATTGTGTAATGTATATATAATATATATATATATATATATATATATATATTATATATATATATATATATATATTATATATATATATATATATTATCATGATATATATTATCCTGTGGTCCGCCGGTGTTACCCCCTGCATAGGGATAAAGCACGTTAAAAGTAGTTTAATATAAATTATGAATAATATATATATATATATATTATATATATATATATATAATATATATATATATTATATATATATATATATATAATATATAGTATATATATATATATATAATATATATATATATATATATATATATATGATATGTAATATATTATATATATATATATATATATATATATATATATATATATATATAATATTATATATATATATTATCTATATATATATATATATATACTATAATATATTATATAGTATATAATGAAATGATTTGAGTTCACTGATGTTGTTACTACTGTTTGGTAATTATTTTGAATTGATAATGGTTAGTTTTATAAATATATTTAAAGATCATAGATCAGTATTAGCATTTATCTTTCAGGAATTTGGTCATTTACTCACGTATATATTCACTACCTCGTCGGTTTTTGGAGAAAGTTATTATTCTAACCATTAGCATAAAAAGACCTTCCTGGCACTCTATTCTGTAAGCTGTTTCATTTAAAGCTTTGTAATATGTGTTAGATGTAGAAGGTCGGTCTACAAGGACTAAATATCACAAGTTTATTTTGTAATCATTAGTTAATAAAAACATCTTATTATATTAAATTTCATTGGTAAGAGATGTCACATGGCCAAGATGAATGGAGACTCGTGTCAACAGATGCCTAAATCCATCTCTGGTGTTTTAAGCATTAATATAATATATATTACATAATGCAAATCAAAGCAAAATCTTAATAGTTGCTGAATGTAGTGTTTACCTAAAATGAAATGAATAAAATATATATATTTCTTTTCTATCCTTCTTCCTAGTGTGAAGAAACAAATATCAAAGGAAAGGTCAAATTTTTTTAGTATCTACCGTGGTAAAATTTTTTAGAAGAAAAAAGAGTTTTATGTTTTATTATGTCAGAACTCCTTTTTATAACTCTTTGCTTCGATTCAACCATTTTTTGAAAGATATTTCAAATGACTCATGAAACGTCAGTCTAGAAAGGGTTTCGAACTTTTCTTCGATAAGAATTTGGATGTCATGATTTGTCACAATTTTTCTAAAAAAAAATTTGTGACAATATTTTTAAAATTGTTCAGAATTTTTTATTTCTTTTTTTTTTAATAAAATATTTAAACAAATAGTATATATTTATATATATATATATTATATATATATATATATATATATATATATATATATATATATATATATATATATATTATATATATATATATAATATATATATATATATATATATATATATATATATATATATTATATATATATATTATAAATAACGAATTCAAAAGCTCTGAACTTTTTATTTCCTTTATTAGAATCAACGTTTCGAGAAAATAACGTTTCTCATCATCAGGATAATAGAATGATAAAATATAATAAAATAAATAAGCACAAGTAAAAGTTTAAATTCTAAAAAATTTTCAGTTCTCTCCAATGTGACATATGGAATGCAAAAGTCAAATCAGGTTAATAGTAGATTCTTGTAGTTAAATGATTAGTTTGGTTGGGGCTGTTTAATAAATTCATAGTGTTTAGTAGTTGAAAAAATGTCTTGATAAGAATATATAAAAGCAGCGTAAATAATTTTATTAAATAATTAAAACATAATAAAATTGAATATTAATAATAATAATAAAAAAAAACTATAATATAATAATAATAATACAAATAATAATAAAATAAATACAATACAAAACAATAATAATGAACTCCACAATTAATATTAACCGAAAATAATATAATAATAAAATAAATAATTAATAATAATAATAATCATAAATCATAATAATAATAATAATATAAAAAAATAAATAATAATAATAATAATAATAATCAATAATAATAATATAATAATATGATAATAATAAATAATAATAATAATAATAATAATAATAATATAATAATAATAATATAATATATAATATAATAATAAATAATAATAATAATCAATAATTTAAGTAAATAAATTGAACTGAAAAAAAATAATATAAACTAATAAATAAATATAAGTAATAATAATAATATAATAATAATAATTAATAAATAATAATAATCATATATATAGATAATAATAATAATAATAATAATAATAATAATGAATACCAACATTACAATATTAAAAAATAAGCAAAATACAAATAAAATTAAAAATAAAAATGGTTAATTATTTATAGATAGTAAGTATAATACAAAAAACATTGAAATGGTACGCAAAATAATTTATAAAATAATAATCAAAACAAAAGTAAAAATTCTTATATTGTCGCTCTACAAAATAAATGGATATTTATGCGGTCATTATCTTTTAATTATGATGGGGTTTAGATAGTTTTTGTTATCAAGTGACTCTAATGATTCGTAAGTCTGATTGCTGTGTAGCTTGGGCTAATATTTCAAAATCAGGTGGTTTGACTAAATCTCCATGTGAGTCGCAGTGGTCTCTGATGCTGGAGAAGGCTGGACGGCACAATGGATTTCCCGTTCTTGAAGAAACGCCTCGATGTTCATCAATTCTGATAGAGAGTTGACGCGTTGTGCTGCCAACATAGACCTCATTGCAGAGGTCACAAACATATTTATAAACTACACATGAACGGAGAGCACGAGGGATTCTGTCCTTGTGATTAAGGAAGGATGCAACCTTAAAAAATCTGAAGAAAAGACCAATTTAATATTTAGTTGTGGAAAGTAACGTGATAAAAGATAGGACAAATCTTTGTTTAATTTTGTGTAAATATGGTCATAATACGGGAACTTTATGTATAAAAGTTTTTTCTGAACAGTAGTTATACTTATCTTCGGATCTCGAACGTTATCTAAAATTAGTTATTTAGACGTTAAATTAAGGAGGTGGGATAAAAGTTAGAGTTGAAATATTTCGTTAAAATTTCAAATTCGTTGTGCATATTAATATAACTGGAAGATAAATGATAGGCACGATAAAGCAGGGTTTTAACACTATTACATTTGTAATTGAATGGAATATGACTAAAAAAGTTGAGACCTAAATTAGTAAAAGTTTTTTTCCGGTAAATTGAAATGGAATGGTTATTATTATGTTTTGAAATTAATAGATCTAAAAATGGCAAAGAGTTATTTTCTTCTTCCTCCTTAGTAAAGTTAATAATATTGGTCAGTTGATTATTAAGATAGCCTAAAAAAGGTTGGACTTTTTCTTTATTGGAAAACAGCATGAACGTATCATCCATAAATCTTTTATAAAAATTAGGTTTAAATGCAAGAGGACAATTTTCTAACCATAACGATTCATAATGACACAAGTAAACGTTAGCCAATGTGGCGCTAAGTGGAGAGCCCATCGCTAACGAATCAGTTTGAAGATATAAATTATTATTAAAGAAAAAATAGGTGTCATTGGTAGCTAAATTTAATAAAGTTTTGAATTCTTGCTTTGAAAATCCCTCAAAGTTATTTACGGCTTCGAAGATTTTATCCAATAAAATGTTTACTGCTTCGTGAGTAGGGATATTAGTATATAAAGACTCAATGTCAAAACTAGTCATATAGTCATTATTCAATTCACCGTATGTATCTAATGAATCTTTAAAGGAGTATGAATTTTTAATTGTATATTCGTTTGTGGAAAATGAGGAAATAATGGGAACTAAAAATTTGGCTAGTTTGTAGTTGTGGGTATTAAAAGCAGCTAATATTGGTCGAAATGGCAAATTGGGTTTGTGCACTTTAGGCAGTCCATAAAGAATACCTGGTGACGATCCTCTGGAATATATTTCGTTAAATGCGTCCTTACTTAATTTTCCTTCGTCGCTAAGCTTTCGTAGAAATCTATTTATCTTATCTTCCAATTTTAGAGATAAACCAACAGGATCAACATCGACTCTTTTAAATTTTGAAATATCAGATAGAATATCATTCATTTTCCTGTTATAGTCATCTCTATTCAACAAAACTACACCGTGTCCTTTGTCTGGTTTGCAAATGGTTAATGATGTATCATTTTTTAAAATTTTCAAAGTTATGAAATCGGACTTTTTAATCAAATATGAAAAAACCTTAAAAGGTTTAAAACTATAATAATGCTTAAAAGCCAGATGTTTAATCCTGTCTGTTAACGTATCAAAATCAATCTGATAAGGTTCAAAAGGCTTCACAGACAAAATAAGTTTTTCGAATGCTAAAAAATATTGATTAAAATTAATTTTAAATTTTGGTAGATTAAAGTTTAGGCCTAATGACAAGAGTCTCTTTTCGTTCGGAGAGAGTATTCGAGAAGAAAAATTAAAAATTACCTTATCTGGTTCTACAGGTTTGGCATCAAATTTTAGGTTGAGTGATTTCAACTTTTTTGCATGACGAAGTTTACAAATACTCACATATTTAGATGTATGTATAGCAATCGTATTAGAAGTGTAGAGGAAATCGATGTAACTTAAAGTTCTCCTAAGTGAAGTAAATTTCTTTTTAAATTCTTGTTCCAGTAATGGTAGAGACTTCTTCTTATAACTAATTTCATTGTTGAGCAACTTAAATTGAAACCCTTTGTACAGGTTACTATTGTAGAGACGTTTTGTGAATAATTTGACATTAATGAATTTCGGGATAACCTGATAAGCTTTACACGTTGTCAAAAAAGAGATATCCAACTTTAACTTTTCCAGGCGTTTTTTCAAATTTTCAGCTGATCTGAGCGTATTAATGACTTCTCGGCCGTATCTTTGTGAAAGAATATCGTTCCTGCTTCTGTTTTTCGGGAATCTTAATTTTATTATAAATAAGAGAATCAAAGCTCTGAACATTTTTATTTCCTTTATTAGAATCAACGTTTCGAGAAAATAACATTTATCATCATCAGGATAATAGAATGATAAAATATAATAAAATAAATATCGGTGTAAAAGGTTTAAATTCTTAAAACATTTCACTTATCTCCAAATGTGACAAATATATGAAAAGTCAAATCAGGTTAAGGAGATTATTGATTAACATGTTAGTCTGGTTGGCTGTTTAATAAATTATCTGTTTAGTAGTTGAAAAATGTCTTGACAAGAATATATAAAATATACAATTAAAAATTCATACTCCTTTAAAGATTCAAGATACATATGAATAAATAATAATATACTTAATAATAATAATAATATAATATAATAATAAATAAATAATAATAATATAATATATTAATATAACAAAACAATTAATATGACACTCAAATTAATATTAGAAAATATAATAATAGATAATAAATAATAAAATAATGAAAATAATAATAAAATAATAAAATAATAATATAATACTATAAATAAAAAATAATAATAATATAATAATAAAATACTAATGATATTATAATAATAATAATAATAATAAATATAATAAATAATAATAATATAATAATAATATAATATTCAATAAAATAATAATAATTACAATTTATTAGTAAAATAAATTGAAATGAAAAAATAAATAAATAAATAAATAAATAAATAATAATAATATATAATAATAATAATAATAATATAATATAATAATAATAGCTCAATAATATAAGATTTTTTCCATTTGATATTGGCGCATTCAGCACAGATGGCATCAAGAGATTGCAAATATCAGGCAGACGCAATTTGTTTTTATGTCTGCGGTGAATTTATGAAGAACACAAGCAAAACGTTCGCTTGTGATACATATGCTAAAATGATGCAGGATTATAAGGCATATCTTTGGGCACGACTGTTGGGACCAAGACAACAATGAGGCACCATCTCACTGAGAAGTTTGCAAATAAGACTTATATATATATAGTATATATATATAATTATATATATAAATATATATATATATATATATATATATAGTAATATATGGCGTATATAAAGCATGGTCCCCTGGGCCCGGGCCCAGGGCGGCAAATTCTGGAGGGCGGAATATTTTTAAAAAACAACTTATATGTTGGATTTTGTAGTGAATATATAATATATAATATATATATTTATATATATATTATATATTATAGTATATATTATATATATATATATATTAATATATATATATATATATATATAATATATATATATATTAATATATATATATTATAGTATATATATATATATTATATATATATATATATATATATTATATATATATAGATATATTTAATATTATTATATATATATATTATATATAATATCTATATATTATATATATATATAATATATATAATATCTATATATTTCGCCTGCACGTTTTTAGAAAGTCGTATCTTGGCGAACTTTTTTGCCTTTCTTGCAGGTTTGCTGAAAAAGTGTCTGTCAACATTGGTATCAGGTTTGCCATATTGGTAATTTGGGCTTTATTTTGGCCTTGTTTACTAATTATTTTAATATTTTTATAAAAGGCTTGAAAATGCTCAAAATTCAAATTGCACTATTAAAAAAATTCTTATATGTCGAGTTTGAGACGATCAGTGCGTAGAACGGGAAACATGTTTGAAACACATTTCAGATATTTCATCACCTTGTTAAATGCTATGATGCCGGAATGACAAATTTGACGTTGGTAAGGGACGCTACAATTTCAAACAGTATATATAATTTTTAGAAAATATATTATATATATATATTATATATACTATATATTTATATATTATATATTTATTAATAATATAATATATATTATATATCATATATAATATATTATAAATATATATATATATTATATACTATATATTATATATATAATACTATATACTATAATATATAATATATATATATATATATAAATATATATATATATATTATATATATATAAATATAATATATATATATATATATACTATTATATATTATATATATTTATATATATATATTATTATATAATATATATATATATATATATATATATATATATACTAGTTATATTATATATATAAATACATATATATATATATATATACTTATATATATTATATATATATATATTTATATATATATATATATATATATATATATATATATATATATATATATATATATATATATATATATATATTATATATATGATATATAATATATATAATTGAGTGGTGGTTTAACTGTAAAAAATATTGATATATAGTATATATATACTATATAATATATATATATATATATATAATATATATAATAAAATATAATATATATTATAAATATATAGCATATATAATTCTTTCTATCTTTTTCATTCACCAGTGGTTTCCAAGTACCAATTTTTGTATGTTAAAAAAAGAAAAATGTTAAAGATTGTCCTTATTTGACATTAATTTGGCCTTTTCATTTTCATCTCATCTGGCAACCCTGATTGGTATCTTTCAGTTCATTTTTGCCCGATATTCAGTGCGGTTTTGCTTTGTGAGTCTGTGACTAATAATTTTTTTATTGCTAGTCAAATGATATTGAGTCTGACTGATCAATACATAAAATTTTATGTTATGATGATTTATTCAAGAACTAAAAAGTTAAATAATTGAGTTTTCAGAAGTAGAATTATGTATTGTTTTAATACAATTCCAAGGTGAATTTAGCAGTTTGATATTAATGATGGTCGAAAAAGGTTTGAACGGCGAGAAATCCGTAAAATTCAGAAGTGAAAAGAGAAAGGAAAATGATGTTATCTAAATACCAAGAGTAGATCGTTTTTATCACAAGATTAATGAATCTGTCGTGATTGCGGATGAATTTGAAGTAATTTCTAAAGTATTGTGATAACGATGAAACGGGTAATCGTGAAACATATGCATTGACTTCTTACGTTTACTGTCGAGAATTAGTGACCAAAGGTAACGACGAAGCACAAGAGAAAGAAATATTATATAGCAAGCGATGATACCATTTTATGGAAAGGTTAGTGAAGCACGCGAGACCTACTTTGGGCGAAAAAATGGATTAAATCAAATTCCAGCATAACAGTAGATTTTTTAATTCTATGAGAATTTATCCAGATAAAAGTAGATTCTTGAACAAAAACGAATCTTGTTTGAACGAAATTTTTGAATGAAGAATATTGTGAAACTGACTATTTAGTGTAGTCTAAATATCAAGATGCGTCTTTTGTGGTCTGTGTAAACATTTTGGAGGCGTTGTTGTATCTCAGTTTGTAACAGCTTTCTCTGTTCGAAATGGAGAATTTTATGAGTGATGTCCTGGAACTTTATTGAAAGAGTTTGACGTCATTTTTTTACAATAATACCTATCTCAATGTCAAATTCTGGCAAAGGAAGCACTTCTTATTTATCACTATCACTTACGAAGAACTTATCCAAATTATGGATAGAAAGGTAATCAGTGAAATAGTGAAAAAAAATTCAGGAGAGTAAGTATTTTTCTATTAATGTTGATTCCATTCCAGACATTACTCATAAAGATCAGCTGAGCTTTATCATCAGATATGTTAGCAAAGAAGGTAAGCCTAAAGAACGCTTTTTAGGATTTATTAAAAATCCTGGTCATACAGGTAAAGAACTAGCGGAAACAGTGATGAGTTTTTTCAAAGCAAATGAATTAGACATAAGCAGTTATCGGGGTCAAACGTATATGATAATGCTGCTATTATGTCAGGAATATATTCTGGCATGCAACAAATTTCATACCATGTTCAGCTCATTCCTTAATTTAGTGGGATCCAGCGCTGCCACATGTTGTAACAGGCGGGTTTTCCTTTTTTTGCTTTGGCTTAGAATCTTTATAATTTTTTTCTCGGGCTCTACGCATCATTGGGGTATCTTAGAATCTTTTCTTCAAAGAATATACTGTCAAAACACTATGTGGGACAAGGTGTTCTTGAGCAGAAGCTTGTAAAAGTCTAATCAAAGGTTTGGAAAAGCTATTGTTAAGGTTTTAAACTCTATATTGAAGATACGAAATTGAGAGCGAGTCATTCAAAGGCAGGAGGAAAGGAGAATTTTGAAAAAATAAGTTCCTTTGATGAAATACTCTTTATGTATGTAAATATGGGAAACAATACTTGAATGATTTGATTATTTAAAAAATAAAAAAATTCAATTTTTTTATGTGGGCACCGTTATTAATTTGTATAACTCTCTGTGTAACTTAGTTAATGAAATTAGAAGTTCATTAGGAACTCAAGTTATGATTCTCTGAAAATTGTGCAAAGAAGATTAAAATCTTTTAAACAGACATGCAGAATGTATCTAAAACTATCTGAGAAAGAAAAAATTATCAATATGGCATTCTTCAAGTTTTTATTCTTATCAAATCTAACTGAAACCGACGACGACATTCATTAATCAGCTAAATTATTACAAAAAATCAATCGATCCGACTTAGAAGATTTGGAGCGATGCAAATCATTTAAAATGTTTGATATTTGAAGAAGGAAATTGGGAAGTGAAAGATTGTTGAAATTCAAATTATTTGTATACCAAATCCTTTGAATTTTGAATATCATAACTATAGAAATTTATTTTTTATGTATCTGCGACAAACTGCTAAGCTGAAAGATCATGTCTCACACTTAGAAGGTTAAAATTATTTTACGTTAGTCCATCAACAACAGGTAGTTTATCTTCGCGAGCTTGCTATTGAAAAATGATTTACCGTAAAATTTAAGATTTTACGAGATATATTGACAAATTGGGCTAACGAATAACCTGTAATGATCATTAATTTGACAATGTGATGTAATAATGATAAGTATGATATATATATTATATATATATATATATATTCTATATAAGATATATATATATATAATATTATTATATATATAATATATATATTATATATATCTTATATTATTATATATATATTATATATATAATATATATATATCATATATTATATATATATATATATAATATATATATATATATTATATAATATATATTATATATATATATATATATATATATATATATATATATATATTATATAATATATATATTATATATATATATATATATATATATATAATTATATGATATATATATATAGTTATATATATATATATTATATATATATTTATATATATATATATATATATATATAATATTATATTAGTGATGGGGCGAAGCATGAATTTTTGCAGTAAGTCGCGGTTGCGGTTATTTGCGTTCTAAATTTATTCAACAAACGCGTTGCGGTTTTTTTGCGGTTCTTATTGTGGTTGCGGTTGTGCAATAAAAATAAATTTAACAATTGCTTTGTTTACTACTATTACTACTACTACTATGATCGACTACTACTACTATTACCATAATAGTATCATTATTACAACTATAACTACTGTAGTAATATACTATTGGATTGATGATACAATAATAATAATAATGAATATATTAAAAAAATAAAATATAATAATATTAATAATATAATATGAATATAATAATAATAATAAATAATAATAATAATAAATAATAAAATAATAATAATAATAAAATAATAATAATAATAATCAATAATAATAATAATAATAATAATAATAATTAATATATAATAATGTAATATATTATATAATAATATTAATATATAAATAATAATAAATAATAATAATAATAATAATAATAATAATCAATAATAATAATAATAATATAATAATAATAATAATCAACATCACTCCTTTTTTTCCCAAGATGGGGGTAAGGTGTGTTCTCGATGCACGCGAAACAGAAAAGTAGTAGACGAATATTGGCAAAGGCAAAAGAAGTCTCAGCTTACGCCCCTTAGTGAAAGAAACCTCGTCGGCAGTTAGAATAAATCCACAAGAGCTTCACGTACTCAACGGGCCCTCTCTGTGCATTTGTGAATGTAGGGTTTATCCCTTGGCTGAAGTGCCCAGAACCTTACCACCCTCACAAAACCCCGCCATTCACTCCTATTATGCACATTATTCTTCTAGGCTTGCTGCCAAACTCACATTCTTCCTTCAGCTTCCTTTAGCTAACTTAATTCCCTCTTTCTTAGGCCTCCAACGGGAACGACTCCACGCGTTACTACACTAATATCAACTTAAACCAACAGACTCTCGTCTATCCTTTACATGGCCAAACAACCACACAACTGCCTAATGCTTTATTCCTCATTTTAATATTCTTGCTCATACCTAAACAGTCACTAAATTGGTCCATCTGAAACAACATTGTACTTTAGCTTCAGGCTACTATGCATTACACAGGTAACAACCTACCCTCATGTAAGACCAAGCGCACATCAAGGCTTAGTCCTTTACATACACAAAGGATGTTAATTGCAGCAACCATCTTCTTAATACATTCAACGAATTTTCCTACTACAGCTCTGCTCATTCGTTCCTTTTATCACATATACCTAAATTTAAACTCAAACACTTATTCAGTTGCTCACCATCCAACATAGCTTCACAACCGAGGATTCTCCTCACTCACAACAATAACATACTCTATCTAACGAATTACTTACTAAACCCTCTTTTTACCCCTTGCTAAGATCCATCTACCTTCTTCGACACTATTTTCAGATTCGCCGCGTAAAACAAACTATCGCGCATATAATAGGTAGGGGCACCTCCCTCTCTTACCATTCTCTCATTCTAAAATCCTCCATGCACCCCCCTCTAATTTCTTTCATAACCCCTTCCTATACCATTGAATAAGCCAAGAAGAATAAATATTCTGCTCACTCCGCTATTGAATATTAAACAATCATTTTTTTCAACTTCAACTTTCAACATCCATTTATTTTTCCTTTACACACGCTTTTTTTCCCAACTTACCAGAAATAAAAAAATTTAATTTTGTTCTTAGTAATACAGGCTGATACTAAATAATAATATATAATAATAATATAATAATAATAATAATAAATATAATAATATAATAATAATAATTATAATAAATAATAATAATAATACTATATAATAATCAATAATAATAATAATAATAATAATAATAATATAATATAATAATCAATATCTATAATATAATATATAATAATAAATAATTTTTTTAAGTTTTTGGCCACCCTCACCAATGTGAGTGATTATTCTATAACAAGAACTTCTTTCATCCAGCTTCATATTTTTTTTAATTTGGTGAAAGATAGTATTAATTTCAATTTATATTAAAGTTGTAATTTCTCGAGACATGATTTGTACCAGCATTTAAGAGAAGATTTAAAATATTAGATTTAAATAATGAGTAGCTATAATCAAGAGGCATATAAATATGATTACTTCAATATTCTCTCTCTTTCTTTCACTCACTCTCACTTTCTCTCACTCCTTCCTTTTACTGCTCCTCTCTCAATCTTTTTTCTCTCCCATTCTAATCTTGATCATTTTCATCTCTTCGATTCTATATTGCTCTCTCTCTCTCTCTCTCGTGTCGTCTCTCTCTCTCTCTCTTCTCTCTCAGTCTCATCGTCTATCTCT
>JABUQX010018535.1:0-22500 GCA_015478945.1 Trachelipus rathkii
ATTTTTATATTCATATTTTTAATAAAATGTTTCCATATATAAATGAACATTTAAACGTTGTATTTACACATTCTCCCCTTCGAGGGACTATTATTAAAAGCATTTAAAATAATTATATGTCTTAATTTACTAATAATTATATATATAAGAATAACTAAATAGATTTACAGTTCATATAGTTTACGTATATGTAAATTTATATATAAATTATACTTATTTAATTAATATATAAATTAATATAAGGATATTAAGTGTTTTGCATACGATTTTTTCATTGTGTATTATTAGTAGTAATACATTATGTTCTTTAACTATTATTCTTATTGATTATATTAAGTTACATTTTTGTAATATAATATTATTGTATTTAAATTTACATTATTTATTTATTTTTTATTTATTATTATTATAAATTATTTAATTTAAATATTAATTAATTATTTATATTTATATTATTATTATAAAAGTAAATATTATTGATATTTAATTAATGTTATTTGTTAATTTAATGACCATGATCTCTTTATTTATATTAATTAATTATATTTATTATTGTATTTATAATTTAATTTATATAAATTTATTATCTATTTTCTCGGTATATAACTGGCTACTCGTGTTTTTATTATTGATATTATCCTCTCATTATTTTCTGACAATTAATATAATACGATTATTAATATATATATACTATATATTTACAAAAATTAAAAAATAAATATATCAACTAATTAATTTATTATTAATTTAAATAATATAATAGCTAATTAATATTATTATATATTACATTATTATTAATTTATTTTAACTAGGGTTTAGATTGGGATTTTTAAGAGAACACTTTGTTTATTTGTAATCTAGGTTTTAGTTTTAATTTAGCTGTGAACAAAAATATTCTTACATGACTTTAAAAATGAATTCTAGTATTTACTCTTTTTACTCTCAAATTATGTAATTTAGGTATTATATAAATTGGGGATAATTTATTTTTATCATCTCTGATTCTAATTATGTTATTAATTATTTATTTAATCTTATATACATATATTATTATATGGTTATTATTTTAAGTCTATTTGTATTAATTAATTAGTTAATCTATATATAAATATAAATGGTCACATATTATTGTGTATTTTGAAAATTATTTGAGTATTATATTATATTTGTAAATAGTAATTACCAATTAATAAATTATTCATTTAAGTAGGAATATTTTAATTGCTTGCTCGTGATTTATAATGTGTTCGTTGTATATTTATTATTATTAATGCTCACTATTATACATCTGTATAAATACCTTCTCTCATAAATAAATTAAAATAATTTGTACTCACTCATTAATATGACATATTATTATCTTTATTTGTGTAAGTTAATTATTTTATTTCTATATAATATAATATTGATCTCAAGCCTGAAATTATATTTAAAATTTATTCACTTTTATTGTGTTTCTTAGGCTTGCCATTTAAACTGTAATGAAAGTAAACATTAATTTACTATTATCAATTCAATCTAGTTAGAAATTTATTTTATTTATTTTATATATCTTTCATCTCATAACTACAATTTTACAGACAACATGTTATTTCAATGAAGCAAGATGTATAATTTATTATTTTATATTATAACTTATTATTAAATATAAAAAAAAACTTTATTATAGTATTTTCTATAAATTTGATTATTTATCAGCTTAATATAATAATTCGGTACTCGATATTTATGATCATATTAGTGATCTAATTGACATTAACATTAGCTTACATTTTTTTTATAATAATCTACTTTACTATCAACTTGATCTAAAGTATGACCTCTCCAATTGGCCAATGGTCATTATTCTTAATATTTCTCATGTGTTTTGTTTATGTCAGTGCATTCAAAGTAAGGTTGATTGTACCCGATCTTTAGAAAATTAAAAAGACATTCATTTTTTGACCGTGAGAGAGAGTAGACCGTGATAATCAGTCGTTCTATTTTTCCATGTTTCTCGCTCCAACTATTTTACAGAACTCTTCTCATACCATGCCACATTTAAAGAATGTTCCAGATAGAATGATAAAATAATCAATTTCGACAAAGCTCTAACAATATTGTATACAAAATATATAAAATCATAGAATAAAAATATTAGAGAATGTTCCAGATAGAATAGATTCATTGTTATTCAAGATAATATCTAAAGGCTTCCAATGTGGGGATGAATTTATATAGAATAAATTGAGGCTATAGAGTTTTAGACAATGAGATAATGTTGCTAAGTCAAGTAAAATTATTAATGTATGCAAGCCGACAACAATCCAACTAATACTAGAAGGATTCACCTTTAATATAGTAACACATATTAATTGAATTTCGCTTTAAAAACTTTATGATACAATCACAATTTACATTATTAAGTCAAAAAAAATATATTAAATGTGAGATAATATATATGGATAATGAGGAATGCTAAATTTGTGTGAGTGGAGTTCTACTTTATTCTCATTATATATTTAAGAAATATTTTTCTTAGTGATTAGATTATTCATCAGAGACGTGTCTTTAAATAGTCAATATTTAATATTATTCTTAGGAGAGTGTTTTATTGATTTATGAATATTAATTTACTATTTTTTTCTGACTTATTTTTATATGAAAATATTTATTTAATTTTTCATGCATTTAAAATTATTTAATTTAAATTTATAATTAGATGCTATTATTTTTAATTTAATTTATTATAATATCAATTTACCCAAAAATAAAATTATTATATTAATTTTCTTATTTTATTATTTAATTTAATTTATAATATAATTTATGATTAATATTATTATTATTTAAAATTAAATATTAATGATCAATTACTTTTAAGGTGAATCTATATATTATTATTATATTATTTATATAATTTTTTTTTATATATTTTATAATATAATTAATTTATTTATTACGATTATTATATATTAATATATTACCATAACGTATTATTAGATAGGCAAATTAACTAGGCCAGGATTTAGCCAAGCATTATCACACTCATATTAAAATAAAAAATTTAACTCAAACAATTTACCTACTCCATATTACATTGAATGAATTTAATAACCTTTTCTAGCTATGAATGAATGTTATGAAATGTTGTTTGAAATTTTTGTTTGGAGCAGAAACAGATGTATACCTTATATTATTTATATATTTTATTATATATAATTTAATTAATGTTATATACAGTGAGAAATTTTATATTGTGCAGTCTTAGGTGTATTTATATGTGACATTAATAAGTCATTATGATAAAAAGGTAAAATGATATTTTCAAATTAATTAAATAGAACATATGAAAGTACAGGTTACACAAGTTTCGGATATGTATAAATAAATTTACTACCTATAACAAACATATTTTATATGGTATTTTTGGCACTATTTAATTTTACGCTATTTTTCCTCAGCATTTTAATTTAATAAAAATTTTTACTGACAAGTACTCGAAAGCACTGTGTTTAAATATATTGCACTAAGCGTATAGCTGAAGTGATATTCTCAGATATGGAGGCCATTTTTTATACTTCAACCAAATTTCATACGTCCTAATTTTACTTGGTTTGGTCTCTCGAATGTTAAAAACTCAGGTAAAATCCTTTCATTCACAAACCTATTATTCTCCTTCACTTTCATCATAGAATTAGTTCCTATTCATTTACACTTATCATATATATGTTGATCTTTTATATTTTTTCGACTCTCAAATAAATTCTATTATAAAAAATTTTTGATACTATAAGCTTCACTTTACTATTATCTCTAATACTTATTTCAATAGTATTAGGGAATGCGTGTAGTGTGGTAATTTTGACTCTCTTCTACACAAATCTAAGAAATAAGATTCTTAATCTTATTCAATGCACTATTTTTTTTAGGAGGATATTGTATTAATTATAATATTATTAATTTTGAAAAACACAAAAAAAAATTTATATTTTTCAAGTTATAATATTTAAGATTAAAAATTTAATTTTCTCTCTTAAATTATTCTCATATTTATTCTTATTATTATTATTATTATTATATTATATTATAAGTTTAATATCTTCATAATTATATAATTTTTAAAAATAGGTGTTTTAAAATAATTTATTTATTTATTAATTTATAGATAATTTTATTTATATATAAAATAAACAAAACATTTTTAAAATGATATAATAAATTAATTATATATTATAATTTAATTATTTTATTTTTATTTCTTATTATTATTTTATTAAATTTATAATAATATTATTTGTTTTTTTTTTTCGGATTATATAATTATTAAATAGTTTTCGTTATTTACTCATGTGTTTATTTAACAAAGTTTTCCGTGCATTATTGTGCAAACTTAGGCAAACCATACGAAAAGACTATATAAAGTTCATAAAACAAAACAGTCTAAGGAGTGTAGAATTAAGTGATTTTTAATCGTGTTCATATAAATATACGTATACTGTAGTTCTGTGACGGTGTCTCTTAAGGACGACTACTACGAGGACCGATGGTTAGCTTCAGTTTGGGAGTTTCCGGCGCAGCTTCTTCACAATAGGATTGACACAGTAATGCTGTATATAGGCCGTGCTCAGATTTGGTTGTGTGTCAGGTATTTTGAGGGGCAACTCACTCACCAATTCGTCCTATGTGTCTGTGAGATAAAAAAAGATCGAAATGCTAGTAACACTATGTACTTAATAACATATACATAGAGCACAGGACGAATACAAGATAAATATACTTCACGAAATAAAATGATGTCTCGTATACAATCATTAATTTTATAATAATAAAAATTATTTTTGGATATAAGTGAATCAATAGTTTCTAATTGGCTTCCGTATGGTGTTTCTCTTGAATAATGTGGGGGTAAGCAGATGACATAGACAAAACGTAAACGCGTGAATATCATATAAAGAGACGACTCCACCCAAGGTCTATGCGGCTCCACAGCTCTCGTGGTATGTTAACATTTATTCAGTTATATTATTTTATTTTATTATGGTTTTTAAACTAAGTATGTTTCATTATTTACTATTATTTACTAGGGATTATATTTTGTGCAAATATAGAGTTCAATGTTTATATTATTCAATCGGTTCTTCACTCTAATAATTCTTACAATTATACACATTCAACATTAATATATTAAATTAATATTTATTAATATTGTTATTAGTATTCTTACTTATTTCTAAATTTTACTTATATTATAATGTATATATATATATATATAATATAATATTATTATTATATTAATTTATTATTATATTATTTATATAATTATTTATATCTAATTAATTATTATTTAATTATATATAATTTAAATTATTATATATTATTATTTTAATTTTAATTTATCTATTATTTAATCAAAGAGTAAAGTTAATTATAATTATTTTAAAATGAGTATTAATTACTTTCATTTATATTAAAATTTATTATTAATCTTGTTAGCATTTATAATGAATTTCATTTTTACTATATCTCGTTTTTTATTATTGAATTAATAGTAATTAACTATTAACTCTCGCTCTCATTTAATATCTACATATAATTTTCTATATTATATATAAATATTATAAGATTATACTACACTTTCCTGTTTCATTTATAATTTGGATTTAATTTTCAAATACATATATATTAATTATATATTAATAATAATATCTTATATATATAACTATTAATATATTATTATTATTATTATAATTAATTTTTAGTTTATATTATTAATTATATATTATTTATAATCATATATTATAATTTAATTATTAATTATTAATATTTAATTTAATTTAAGTAAGAAAACTATTCACTGCTCTGAAAGGGTAGAGAGTAGGTACGTATAGAGAATGTGATGAGAAGTGAGAGAGAGAGAGAGAAGAGAAGATGAAAGATTGAGAGAGAGAGAGAGAGATTGAGAGAGAGTTAGAGTGTGATATGTGAATAAACAAATATTGCAAGCCAATATTATTGATTAATGAGTAGAGAGTGTAAGTGATATGAGAGGATTGAGTGTAGATTAGAGAGTTAATGTGATAGTAGTAGAGATGAGATTAGTGATTGAATGTAGGAGAAGTAGAGAGAGAGATGAGAGTGATGTAATATGAAATGAGTGATAGAGAAAGAGAGAGAGAGAGAGTGAGTATGTAAGTATGATTAATGGAGTAAGATATGAATGTGAATGTAAGTAGGTAGAGAATGAACATAGTAGAGATACAGAGTATGAATAAGTAGTAGTCGAGTATGATCGATGTGAGTGTGAAGTGTATGTAAGTGAGTTGAATGATATATATATATTAGTTATATGATATATTATATCAGTGTAGACTTATTTATGATATTAATTATTCAGTTAAGTTAGTATTAATATATTGATTATTAGGAAGTTTATTATTAATTATATGAGAGAGAGAGAGCTAGAGACCACAGAAAAACTAAGAATTCGACCTTTATGGTCGATGTCTGGTCAGTGACACTTTGGCACTAAGAACAAGTGATGCTCCTGCGGTGCTTCCGCCGTGCCTTCGGGTAACTCCGTTCACCTATCCCTCTTGAAGGCAAACTCATTTTTCTGTAAATTAAAAGATACAGACGCTATCAGAGAAGAAAGATAAATAAAGCTACAAATAATTTATGACCAAGTGTAACAATACTCTCACAATATTATTTCTTATTACTACTTTTCACTTTTAATTTTATTTTAATACATGAAGATTGATTTAACATCCCATCTTCCATCGAAATAATATATCATCATTCATAAAAACTAATAGTAATTCTCATAATAAAACTCTATTTACAAAACTGTGTTATATATAATTTAATTCACATCTCTACTTTTCAGATATAAAACCTCTCGTCTTGCTAGTGTCCCATTTAAATTATGTATTATTATTATTGATTAATTATTATTATTATTATTATTATTAATTATTATTATGATTCATTATTATTTTATTATTATTTAGTTTATTTTTATTACCTAATTATTTTATAATTATTAATATATAATTATATAGTATTTATAATGTATATTTCTTATATAAGTAGCACTTATAGTAGCTCCGGTATTATCCTAGCTATAACCGAATACTTAAACCTCATTATTTTTATTACTTAGTATGATTTAAATAGTAATATATATAACATAAAATAATAATATATATATATAATAAAAAATATCAACAATAATATTAATTATTTTATTCACTGCATATTAAATATATTAAATATTACATATATTATTATTTCTAAATTTAATATTATTGCTTGGGAGGTGTAGTGTTTGTTAAGAATTTTATTAAAATTTGGGACTTGCCATAATAAATGTGCACACATTGATGTACCTTATCGATATAGATTCCTACACTCTCTTATAATAACTTAATTGTGTTTAATTATTTAATGGTCACTTTTATTCATTTGTGGAGTTGCAATACTCTATTCATATTTTTCACCATATATTATTATTATATATAGATTTATTTATATTTTGAAATCTTCCATTCACTCTAATATGCTCTTTCATTGAATAAATAAAGGATATAATTTTTATTTTTTTGATCTTTTGGAGTTTATTAAATTAAAAATGATATTATTATTATTTTTAGTTTGGGGTTATCTCTCACAAAATTCTCTTGAGTGTGAGTAATTAATTTCACTCTCCACTCTGCACTTACACTAAATTTATTATTACACCACAGCACTATATATTCCCTATTATAACTTGAGTTCTATTTGTTCATTATTAATTATTTATTATACCATTTCCTGGGGATATTGAATATATGTATTATTCGCTATGTGATTCTATCACTCTATTTCATCCTCCACTTTGATTAAATAAATATTATTATTATCTTTGAACAAAGAATCTATTATTATTATTATTATGTGTACAGAGGTATTATATAAATTATTATAAATTTCTATTCATTACTATTATAATTATTATTATTTTGATTCTAAATTATTTGATGTCCTAATGCTCAGATATGAATCTAAATTATTATTTTTATATATATTATTTTCATTTCGATATTATATATAATATTCAATTCATTAACTTGCATATCAATTTATACACTTTTTATCAATTTACTGTGAGTTTATATCTATTATATGCCCAAATTTATTCATTATACTTTGTCCTTCGTTTGATGTTCAGTATTAAGCAGATATGAAGCAGGAGACTGCTTTAATTCGACATGATAAGTATTATTATAGGTAGAAATGATATAATAATACCTATATCATATTATAATTATTATATAAGTATTTATATGGATATTTACTCTGTGTTCAAGATTGTTGCACTCTATTATTATACAAGACATAGTGTATCTTGATTAAATTAATAAATATTTTCAATTAGTGGTGACTGAGACGAGAATAGTTGAGAAATCTAGATACAGAAAACGAAATCATGTTTTATCATTAATCTTATAAGAAGAAATATGATAATAAAAACACTTACAAACATAAATCCTCAGAACACCGCGACACTGAATCCTCTAATCTCATACACTGAACGCTGTGATTTCTAAGAACGCACATCTTATACCCTTTATGAATTCCTACGAAATCGGTAGACAAAACTTGGGGGGAGTTTATGGGACTTTAAACGCTTAACCAAAAAAATAGAAGGTTGTATAGTAAACAATATCAATTTCTTTTTTCAGAGAATATTCCTGGGTCGTTGGTGAGCCTTATACTATGGAGGGACAAAAAATCGTTTAAAATATGGGTCGCTTATCTCACATGAAGTGTTAATTTAAACGTTATGAAAATTTAGTAAGACTAAAAAGCCGTTATGAGATAATGCTTCATCGTACATGGTAATCATCTTTAACCTCTAATTATCGATATATTCATTGTTAATATTAACTAATATATATATATAAGCTATATCGATATAATATAATCAGTATATTATTAATATATATTAGATATAAAATATATTTATCAATACTTATATATATATATAATATATTTACAATAATATGACTTAAAATATAACATGCGCATGATCTGGAAAATTTGAGCAGACCGGTATATAGAGTGGGTACTGTAAAAGGGACGGCACGGAGTTTGTGAATTTATATTAGACTGCTAATATCAACATCTATAATTGACAATACTCATTAGTTATCTGAGGGCATTTGAACGTTAATTAACCTTTTTTACGGGTGGATTTTTCTCTGTTCAGAAAGAAAGTGCGGCCTTCCGCAGTCCATAGGATAAACTATACTAGGGACGGTTTTTGACTTTTCTTTTTTTTTTTTTTTTTTGGGCAAAGGTAATGGTAACTTAACTGAGAGACTAGAGGAAGAAAAGGCAACCGTATTTTCCCAATATTTTGCCTGTTTGATGCATTAGACAGTGGTAATTTTGCTCCTGTAATATAAAAAAGTGACAGTAAATGAACCCATAAAATAACCGTTAGCTACCGAGGTATAAAAGTACACTGGTATAATGTCATTTTTGGTGTGTATGAATGTTCCTTTTAAAAATAAGACCTTATCAGGGCGATCAGAACTGTGAGGGATTTGAATGATGCTTCAAAGTTTTGCAACATCTAACAGTATTTAGAACGTTTCTTACAATAGCTATATTTACTCTTATCTATATATAGTACATTTATTTTCAAAACTCAAATCGATTAAATATAATTTGATCAATTAATGTGAACTATTACATATACCTAAAATAAGTGAATTTATATTGAACACACTATAGGAAAGATTTGGACTGGATTACTAAGAGTAGGCTCTTGGTTTAAAAATTCCGATATTTATTAACTGGAAAGAAAATCCAGGCCACTCTGCGCAACTGCCTAATGCCAATGTAAAAACATTTGAGAAAAAACTATATTGAGAAAAATGAAGACAGAAAATTTAAAGAGCATCTTAAGAGTGTTGAATTTGGTGCATAATATACTGTCGAATGCTTTACATCAAACACCACCACTAAAAGATTGTTCCCATGGTGAAATGGTATGTAATAAGAACAGATAGCCACAGATCGAAAAAACACAAAAGTACCATTGATTTAATTTCAAATAAAATCTTAATTCAATCAAAGTATGAATGATCAAGGATATGAAGAATAAGGATAGAAAAGACTAAAAACAATTACTTCCTACTAAGACCCAGGACTTGTACAAAGAAAATATGTTTTCGATTTATCATTATAAATATTATTCTTATAAAAAACTACAGATCTACCAAAAATTACCGTAAATTATCTATAAACATTATGTTGGAATCAAAAATGTTGACTATCTCACATTTTGAAAGAAAAACACTTGCCACCAATCAGGACTCGAATTTTAATAACCATCTCAGGAGTTCTCGAGTGGAATTTTTTAATCATAGTTACGGATAAATCTGCCTTTTGTCCACTAGCAATTGTATTATCTGAAACATAATGTATGCCAGGGAATTATTCATACTGTTATATGTTAAATGAAAAATACTAATATATATTATTTAAAATGTGTAATAAAATGTATAATGAAATAATCAATAAGTTTAAAATGTACGCAATATCTTTTTTGTTAGTATTTGATATTGTATTTATTATTCAAGACTTAAGTCACTAACACATGCGATGTTTAAAATAATAATTACCTCTTAAATTATTTTTCATAATTGCAGTGGATAAATGCAGTTTCGTCTAGTTAAAATTCGAGTCCTGATTGGTGGCAAGTGTTTTTCTTTCAAAATGTGAGATAGTCAACATTTTTGATTCCAACATAATGTTTATAGATAATTTACGGTAATTTTTGGTAGATCTGTAGTTTTTTATAAGAATAATATTTATAATGATAAATCGAAAACATATTTTCTTTGTACAAGTCCTGGGTCTTAGTAGGAAGTAATTGTTTTTAGTCTTTTCTATCCTTATTCTTCATATCCTTGATCATTCATACTTTGATTGAATTAAGATTTTATTTGAAATTAAATCAATGGTACTTTTGTGTTTTTTCGATCTGTGGCTATCTGTTCTTATTACATACCATTTCACCATGGGAACAATCTTTTAGTGGTGGTGTTTGATGTAAAGCATTCGACAGTATATTATGCACCAAATTCAACACTCTTAAGATGCTCTTTAAATTTTCTGTCTTCATTTTTCTCAATATAGTTTTTTCTCAAATGTTTTTACATTGGCATTAGGCAGTTGCGCAGAGTGGCCTGGATTTTCTTTCCAGTTAATAAATATCGGTTTACCAAGGCTCTCTTGTACATCCCATCTTCCTAGTGTTCATATATTTCTTTTTGGTAGTAATAGTTCCTTTAATTGTCAATTTATTTACCGATTGTTTGATACTTCGTTCTTATATGATTGTATTTAATTTAGCTTGTAGAACGTCTATATACTGTAGATGTTGCCTAAACTTTGAGATCCATTTCTAATCCCGTTGACCCTGATAAGGTCTATTTTTAAAAGAAAGTTTACCCCAAAAATGACATACTGTACTTTTATACCTCGGTAGCTAACGGTTATTTTATGGGTACTAGGGCACTGTACTTTTTTTATATACCTCGGTAGCTAACGGTTATTTTATTGGTACTAGGGCATCTCAGAAAAAAGTTGGAAATACGGTGCTTTTCTTTAGTCCTCAGTTAGTTACTCTACCTTTGCCAAAAAAAAAGAAAAAAAGAAAAGTCAAACCTGTCCTCTAGTATTGTCCTTATGACTGGAAGGACCCACTTTCTTCTGAACAGAGAAAAATCCGCAAAAGGTTATTAACGGTTTCATGCCCTCAGATAACTAAGATATTGTCATTAAGATGTGATATTAGCAGTCTAGATAATTCACAACCCGCCGCTTATACAGTACCCACTCTATACCGGGTTGCAATTTCCAGTACTGGCATGTTAATATTATTTATTATAATTATTATATATAATAATTAATATATTATATATTATATATATTAATTTCTTATATATTAATATATTTAATAATATATATTATATATATATTATAATATATATATAATTATATATAATTATTTATAATTATCATTATATAAATTTTTTCCTGTTTGCGAACATTTTTAATACGGTGCTTGATTTTATCTTACTAATATCTTTGCACTTTTAAATATAAAGTTCATAATAGTGTAGGTTTCCGACCATAATTTTAAATACTGAGTTTTTATTTTTGGTCCCACTCTCTATGATATGGCAACGCCAGTGATATTCTCTGAAAAGAACATTAGTTTTATTAACCACTACATTTTTTTTGAGGGTGTGGGTGGGATTATTAGGTAATATGCAAAAAACTTCTCCAAGTTTTTTTTCTAATCGTAATGAATTCAAGAGTGTATAAAGTCGTTGTGAATCACACAGTCATGTAAATAGGATCGCTTCTGTGTTACTGGGATTCTGTTTTGTAAGTTTTTAATTTCTGTGAAGAATGGTGCTGAGTGGCTTGTAGGTAGCACTTTCTCTCTCTAGCCTAGATAATTTTTTTTTTATATCTATGCTGTTTAAATAGCAATCTTGAACACTGTTCCATTATATACTCTTATATATATGTCACCACCATTGAACATACTTCTCAGTCTCCTAGATGACGTCCTGGTAACAAATAGGGGAAATAATAGGTCTATATGTACTCGAATGTGGTAAAAATGTGCGTAGATTTTTTTATATGAAAGTGAAAATAATATAAAATTAGTTCTTACTTGCTGGCTCAAAGCAAATAAATTGGCTAATTTCTCTTACCTGTCATTAAACGAATCATTTCAGATTCGTTTGTTCAAGTAATATTTATTTAACAAAGGATGATGACCAGGCTTACATATCCCCAGGAAATTGGTTATAGGAAAGAACAGTTAAGGTCATCGGTGGGTGGGCAGAGTGGAGGGTCAGTTTGGTGAGAGATAAAGGTATAAATAATTCATTTATTTAACGTCAAGCAAAAAAATTTCCTTATTTAAATGAAAGCATTTGAAAGACAAATTTAAAATTCTTTAGTAATATTTGTTGAATGAGTGCCAATTGCTATAGCCAAATTAGCCATTGTTTAAGGGGTAGGCCTCGTAGTCCACGTGCTTTGGCAGCCATTTAAAATTCTCACAGCGTTACTTATAATATATATATAGCTATATATATACTATATTATTATGCCGTATATATATGTTATTACTATATATACTATATATAGTATATATATATAATATCTTAATATACTATATATATATAATATTATACTATATATATAAAATGGTATGGCAGCAACGGTTTTACTGAAGGAGTGATTTAAGACTAATTACACAGTTTGTAAGTTTTATGAATACTAGTTTTGAAGTTTCTCGAGGGCAATGTGCTCTTCCATGTAATTAAAATATGAAAGAGAATTGATGACATTGTCTGTTCATTGACTAAAAGCTTTATTTCTCCGGCGTCTGCCTTCAAGGGAGGAATTACTGTGATCTAACCGAAGGACGCGAGCGAGCTCACTTTGTTCTTAGTGCAGAGTGCCAAGACAGACATTCGAGCCATAATCGGAGTCGATTCTTAAGTTTTCTCTTACTTCTCATCATCAAATATCATCTTCTCCTACATCTCTCACATTCTCTCTCTCTCTCTCTTTCATCTTATTTATTTCTCTTTCTCTCTCACTACACAATATCTTTCTCTCGAAAATTATTCTCTCACATTGACATACACAATCTCTCTCTCGTCTCTCTCTACCTCTCTCTCTCTCTCTCTCTCTCTCTTCATCCTCTTCTATTCATCATTATGTCATTTCATTCTCTTTCTCTACTACTCTCTCTTTATTTCTCATTCTCTCTCTCTCTACTCTCTCTCTCTCTTCATCTCTACTCTTCTCTCTTCTCTCTCTCTCTCTTCTACTCTTTCTAACTCTCTTCTCCTATCTCGCTCTTCTAATTATCTCTCTTTTTCCTATCATTCTCTCTTCTTCACTCTCTCTCTCTCTCTCTCTCTCTCTCTATATATATAATTATATTGATTTATTATTTAATTATTATTACTTTTTTAAATAATTATAATCCTTTTTTTTATACTTTATATTATTATATATAATTAATTAGGTAATTTTAAATATTATTGATACAAGTTTGAAATTAGATTTTTAGTTAAAGTGATTCTCATTTCACTTTCCAAATATTTTATTTGTTTATGAAAATCAAGTATATAGGTAGAGGCGATAGTTTAATGTTAATAACTATATATAATGCAATATTAACCATATATTAGAATATTCTATATTGCCATATATTATAAAATATTTTAATTTATAATTTATTATATATTTATATATATATTTATATATTTATTCATATAATTTGATAATTGATAAATATTCTTTTTTAATGTAAATAATAAATATGAAAATAATTATTATATATAATTAAATAATAATTATATATATGTGTGGTATGTTATGTTATTTGAAGACGGTAATATACAGCTTTGCATATATATGCAGATAAATGAAAAGGCTTATTGATAATTTTTTAAACCTATATCATCTTGAAGGTGTAAATGACAGCCTTACTATTGTATTTTTTTTTTCTCTTTGATCGTTCGTTGCTGCTCTGCTCCAACATTCATCAGAACACACGAGCCATAAGAAATTATTATGATTATTATGTATTAAAATTAAAATATATTATTAATTAAGATTGTTATTAGGACCTATTCTATTTATTACTTTTTTTTTATATGTTATCTATCATGCATATCAATCATCCTTTTTTTCTCTAGAACTAGGGTTGGGGGTATGCCTAAAACTTGCTCACAATCTGAGGCAAGCTCTCATGAGCATTCTGTGGATGTGTGAGAGTGGGACCAAACTAGCTTCCAGGTCCTCATTTAGTAGTCTCTTAAGGACATCGGCAGAACGTAACGAGGTTGTTAGAAATACAAAATATCTTTTATTAATTAGTTTTTGACTTTTTTGTATATGCTTGATATTTTTGCCTATTTTCACCTCTCAATAATTTCACAGGAACTTTTATATATAATATTTAATATATAATTATTATTATATATTATAAATTATTATAATTATTGGTTTTTTATTATTATATTTATAAATATTATTATATAATTAATTTATTATTATAATTTATAATATATTTAATTATATTTTAATATATAATTTTATATAATAAAATTAATTTAATATATATAATATTCATTATTATATTATATAATATTATATTCTATGAATAGTATTTCAAGTATAGTTTATCTTACCTAATAAATTGTGATAAATTATTATGTTTCAACCAATAATTTTATAATTAATCACCAAGAAAAAAAAGTTGCAATGAAAGACTATTTCTATTGTGTTTTGAGGATCTAAATACACTTATACGACTCTCCTTCTATACTTCCTGAGAAAAGTTCATAGTGTTAAGGAGTTTAGTCAACACTCTTTTTTCAATGAATTTTGTCGAAACGATAAGGCTACATATATGGCATGTGAAACGAGGCTTTCTTTGGGTTTAACAGGAAAAGTTTTTGTAGATATGAAAGGTTTTAATCAATTTCGAACTCGACGCAACAATACCTAGAAAAAAAAATAAAAATGCAATTGAAGATAAACTCTATTGATGTCTAACAAGGCTTAATCCATTAATTTTTAATTGCTATATTGTGAATATATATTAAATAAATATATATAACAGAAGATATATATTTAATATAATAAGTATAGTCATATATATATATAAGCGATATAATTTATATATATGTTTTAGAAAATACTGTGCAGTCAATATTAGTTCCATATATATTATATAATAGTATATTATATAATAATTACTATATAAGGTCTATGTATATATTTAATTTAATATATTATATATATATATATTCTTTATTTTAATTAAATATTATATACCTATAATTTAGCATTTTATTATATAATCCAGCTTTGTTATGGTCATATTATATATATATATATTATATAAGGTATATATAAATATTTATATATATAATTGATTATTATATTATAATAATACTCTTATATATATATATATATATTATATATTATATAATATATATAGTATATATATATATTTAAACCCAAAATTATGATGATGAAATAATCAAACATGCGATCTAGAAATTAAATTGTTGGGCATAAATGAGTTTGGGAGGGTGAAGAATGTAAAATAGAAATTTTGAATGGGGATAGAGACTCCCCGCAAGTTCAGCACTCTCATTCCTTATTTTCTCGTAATTTTTGAGAATGTATTCCATGAAGTATTTAAAAATTTGTAAGCAGTACTGGAACATTCTACCTTTAGGGACATTAAACGCAAATTGTGCCATTTGTTTTCTCTGGCTCAATCATCAAGTTAGTTGACTTCGTGAAGCTTATATTTTATGTGGACTAGTGAAATCTATCACAGTTGGTGATCAAACTCTGTCCTAAACACGTCCTCTCATGTCATTATTCTCCAACCATAATCAAGATTATACCCCCCCACACCACTCTATCCCCTTCAAATAAACCTTGCCACAGTATATTTTTTATAGTTTTATCACTCCAAGGTTAACTTGGGATGAATAGTTAAGTGTTAATCACTTAAGGTAAATGCATGTGTTTAGCCTATGATTAAACTTAAACAATTGGAAAATAAAAAAATTGAGATTCGATGCAAAAGACATAACTTGTTAGTCAAAATTGATTATTTTTTTTTAATTTTCTAAGCATACGTGGGCTTCAATATCATTTAACATCTGAATCGCTACAAAACCAAGAGAATTAGACTGACCGATATTGGCCATATTGGGTGTCTTCTGCGTTGTGAGAAAAGTAGCAATTTTTAAAAGCTGAAGCTTATTTAATGTCATTAGCAATGAATACAAAATATCCGACCCGTGATATAACATATAATCTTGCCGTAAAAGATACTAATAAATATGATCTTTAATAACAGTTTTTTTATTTTATTAAGCCTTATATATACATATATTTTTTCTCTTGCTTCTCAATGACTTTCTTATGTAGTTGTATAGGTAGATTAAAAAAAATTCTAACTTATGATGTAGCTAATGTTTACTTTCATTACAGTTTAAATGGAAGCCTAAAGAAACCATAAAGTGAATTATAATATTACGTCCTATTTTTAATAAGAATATAAAAAATTTCAATCTAAATTGTAATGTCTTTATGTGACAAAATTGTTTTTTTTTGGAGGATGGATTCTACAGGTTGTGCTTTTATACAACAAATTTCATCTCGATATATAACATTTTCTGTTGCAATTTTTATCTTTATCCTTTAATAATTCAAAACTTTCAAACATATGTGCTGGTTTTTATACGATATCCTTTTTTTATCACATGTACTAATTACTGTAATTATGTAACGATATTCGAACATAAAAGGCAGGATAAATTATCAATTTTGATTCCAGTACATGTGGAAATAGAACTGCATGATGAAGCAGATGTGCGGCAAAAGATCATTATCTTACACCTGCTACATTAAAGTATTCAATCACTATTATAATTATAATAATTATATATAATATAATTTAATATTTATAATATATATTATTTACTATATATATATAATATTATATTATATAATTATATTATATTTATATTAGATATAGTGATATAGTATATATTATCATATTTAAAATATAATATATATATATATATATATATATATATTATTATATATATATTTATATATATATATATTATATTTAATTTAATATTTATATATATAATTAAAAATTATATATATAAATTTATAATATTATTATATATATAATTTATATATATAATTATTTATATATATATTATTAATTATTTAATATATATATAAATTATATATATAAATTATTATTATTATAATATTATATAATTATTATATTATATTATAATTTATAATTATTATATATATTAAATTATTATATATATTATATAATATATATTATTATAATTTATAATATAATATAATATATATAATGAAATTTTTCCAATGTTTCGCGTTACCTCTGGGAAGCTGGGGCATCCCAGGGTGCCGTTGCTTACATTTTGGGAACCACTGGTCTGGTCTGTATAAGCATGGTAGACGAGAACAAAATGAATTGGCTAGACGGTAGACTCTATAGCTTACCCTTTTGCAGTAATTCACCTTTTCAAGGATACTCTAATCGGATGCCAGAATTGTTCCATAAGATTTACTCTTAATACATAAATTGATTGCCCTATTTTGGGTCATCAAAGAAGTTATCAAGTTTTTTTTTTTAATAATACTGACTTTTAATTTGAGAATTATTCTTGCTTGAACTTTTCTTCCAATTCTTTTTACACTTTGATTTTTGATAGAAAAGTTAATTTAGCCTATTTTACTTCCCTGATGTGCTACTAAGCATATCTGTATACTAAAAAGAAATAGGATTGTTACACCAGTCAAGTTAGTTGTTCACGCCATTGTGCAAGTTGGTAAAATGCTTAGTAAATTTCGAATAGTATGCAAGGAATTAGCAAAAGCATGGAAAAAGTTGTAAAAAAAAAAAAAATTCTCGTACATGTGAAAATTACAGGACGCGGCCATGGACTCTGCAAAATTTGTCTGGAGTCGGTCCAGTAAAATTGAGTTCCCTTGTTAGTCCTGGTCTCGGTATATTATATTACTATATTATTATATTATATATAATATATATATTTATGATATTACTACTAAATATATATATCTATTATTATTATTACTATAAAGGTATATTATATATATATTTATATATATATATATATATATCAATATATAATATTGTGAAAAATATTTATACTATTAATGGTGTCTTCACTTTAGTCTAAAAATTACTTAATTATTATTTATTTCGATAATGTTTATTAGCCAGTTGTACATTGGTAATTATATATACTTTTATATTAAGTTTTTAAATCATGAGAATTGCCATTAATGATAAGTTAGATATATTGTTTTGTTATTGGTTAGGATTGGTTGTGTGGTAGTAGTAAGTATGAAAGTAATCCGATGTTTTCAGTGAGTAAATGTCACGTCAGTTCCAGGAAGAAACTTATTAAAATTTAACTATATTCTTATCTTAGACTTATAAGGGAGTCTCTTCTCTCTTCTGACACATGTTTTTTTTAATGTTTAATTTTCTTCCAGGCCCATCAATCAAATATTATTGAGTGATCTATATATAGAAATAAATATATATATACAATATACTATATATAATATATATATATATATATATATATTTATATATATATATATATATATATCATATATAATATTCAAAATTTGCTCTTAATGAAACATTTAATCCTTATTTCTTGCGATTGAAAGTATATTATTATTCACAATGATGACACTTCTTTTGCATATATATATACAGGGTTCACACCTTTCTGGAAAGTCAGGGAGGTCAGGAAAGTCAGCGGAAAAAAAATTTGGTCAGGGAAAGACAGGGAAACGTTTTAAGTATACTGAAAGTCAGGGAAATTTCAAAAAAGTCAGGGAAATTTTTAAAATGAAAGAGAAGGGAAAAAAATTGAGTTTGAACCAAGTTGCATATTCTCCTATCTGAGTATATTTTTTTTCCTACTGTAATAATTGTGGAATGAAGAGATGTATTTGCTAAGTGAATGAAAAGGATGGATCAGTAATGTATTAATTCCATAAACTCTACTTCTATCCTGTTTCTTTCTATTTTAGTTCACTATATACCTACTATTCTTCCTCATTCTGTTTGTAATAGAGGTTGTTCCAAGTTGATCCTTTCGATTGAAGGTGATTGGTAATATGGATGTGTTTTAGACTGTATGACTTATGACTTTAATCTGTTTATATCTTTTCCTTTTTAGGGTATACTTTTTGAGTGAGTTTGTTTTTTTTCGAGGTTTGGACGAAGTGATTTGGGATTTTTGTGCAGTTGAAGGTATTTATTATTATGTTATAAAATGACTTTAAACAAAAAAACTAACTTTAACGGCCAGTGGTTGACGTCAAACTGAACGCCCAGTTTATCAGGTGGTTGGGTAAGAATGGACCTGATAGTTCCAAGGCTTAAGGTAAGTATATAAAAAGAACTTTGATCTATCTAACATGGCACGCCAAGCCGAGTTTCACATTCAAGAGGGGAAAACTCATTTGAATTTTAATCAAATCAGTGGACCAACCATCATTGAAAAACATTTTCGTTACGTGTTCTAAATAATACATATATTAGTGAAAGTGTATGCACTGAAAATTATGCCATTCCATCAACTTCTAATCATACTCAACGATTGTAAATGACCCTGGAGTGTTCTATTCGGCTCAACCAGAACAAACACCCAGTTTATCAAATCATTTCTCTTTTTGCATTAAGATATGTTACAAGACTCTGAATAACTATGAGCATTATAAGGTGGTGGGATGAATAAAATGACTATCAATTCGTGTCGCCGATTATAGTGGAAACATTTAAATAAGTTTCCAGATAGTGCCGGTACTTTCCACAATTTTAAAATATAGTGGAGATGAAATGTAAATATGTGAGATAACCATGGACTTGCTCCCTATATTTTTCTAAAAGCAAAAGTACAAATAACTCTACTTTGCAGTAAAGTCATTCTTCCTTGAATTAAAATCAAAAAATATTTTTGGAATGGAGTCAAGGACATAAGAGACTTGAAGAGTTTTTTTCTTCTATAGTCCTGGGAATCAATGTTATGTTGGAATTGTGGCAAATTATTAAATGGACTGAGATATTTTGGCATGGATGCACGCACGCAGTGGAGGAGGGTATCTTAAATAGTGCAATATTATTAGTGGAGAATCTGAAAAAACATAGTCTGATTTCTCAAAGAACCGTGTGCATAATGCTATAAGATCTCATGAAAGTATTCAAAAAGTTCCTATCACTCTAAAAATGTTGACAAATGTAAGAGCTGCCCGTATGGGATATGAAGAACATCAGAGTCAAAACAGAACCAAAAGACAGAAAAGAATAAAAAGGTTGAAAAAAGAAAATTATCCATACAGACCTATAAACTTGAAGAGCAGAGAAGATGTTAAAACTGAAAGATTTGACAGAAGAAAGACGCTATATAATCAAAAATTCAGATGCTTGAGAAAGAAAAGTTAACCTAAATCTTCCCAATTTGAAACTTTTGTGATCACAGTGGACGTTATTCACCTAGGCTTTTATGTAAGCTTTTAATTATTTTCTTTTTGTATAAATAAAACTCTTTTTACTTTTGGAAAAAATAAAAAAGGACGTTGGACGGCTATGGGGAAGGCATAGGCAGATTACTAAAAAAAAAATATATTACTTAACATTCATAGATAATTATATGCGGTCAGTCACTAAGTAAATTTTTTCAAATATTTTTATGTATGAACTCAGTAAATAGGCTGCAATAATGTATTAATAGATTATTTTATACGCCAAAAATAACGAACACGCGGGTCAGGGAAAATTTGAGGCTTTGGTCAGGGAAAGTCAAGGGATGTCAGGAATTCAAATCAAATTTCTAGTGTGACCCTGAATATATATATATAGTATTATATATATATATATATATATAATATATATATTATATTATGATATTATATATATATATATATAGTATATATATATAATATATTTTCTATCAGTGGCGTTACCTTGAGAGATACACTTGGGTAGGTCAAAAGTTATATATATATAAATCGTGAAATACGTATATATATAAACTATATATTTATCACTAGATCTATATAATATAAATTATATATAAAATATATAATAGGTTTTAATTTTTAATATATCTTGTCATGTGCTTAAATAATATTTATTTAATATATAGTATATATAAACGAATTCATAATTTAGACTGCGATATGTCCTTATTTATTTGAAGGAAAAATTTAATATTTTCACACAGTCCTTATTGGGGAAATAAAGCTATGTTTTATTTAATGTGTATTTAATATCATAAGATGACTCAAACTGACATATGGATACAGAATTTAAATAATTATTTAATTATATAAAAGGTAAAACAACATTTAATTAATAAAAATGTTATGAATATAATTAAAATTCTATTTAATCAACCAAACAGAGAGAAACTGAGCTGCTCATCACCACCTCGTCTCACCACTAAACATTACACCCACCACACCATCAACAACCAGCCCCACTCACAAAAACAGCCACTCCAAACAACCACCTACAAAACAACAACACACCTCCCGAACCATCCACCACAACCACACCAAACACCAGCCAAACCACCACCCCCCCAAACACCCCAACTCCCCAAAGCCTCACCACAACACAACCAACCATGTCCTCTGTAAACATTCCATTTAAGACAAACCTTCCTGCCTCTATTCCAAACTTAATCTCAGAATATATGGTAACATTATGTTACTCTGTCCACCATAATTGAAAATATCGTACATTGAATTTAATAGATAAATATGATAGATAAATAGATAGATAGATAGAGAAGAGAG
>JABUQX010018535.1:37500-62141 GCA_015478945.1 Trachelipus rathkii
AAAAAAATACTTTAAAAGGGGGTCAAAGAAATAAAGAATGTTAGAGAGAAGAATGAGAGGGAAGATAGAAGCAAAGTTACAAAAATAGAAAAGAGGAGAAAAAATAAATATACAAAGCGAGAGAGAGAGAGACAATATAACGAACGGTGAGAGAGAGAATTTTATTTCCATCCACACTTACACCTACACACACACCTACAACACACACATTTCAGTTCAGAAACCTTTTTAAACAAGGAGGCCGCTGAGTGAGACAATCACATTTGGTTGTGACTTCTTCGAGTGCGATTCTTAAAATCAAAAGTTCAATCGACGACTCCCAAATTCAGTTTTCTCTGAGATCGGCTCAAATGTACTAAAATATTGAGAAATCATTTTATTGAGCAATTGATTTCCGTCATACAATGTTGCAATATAATAATATATATATATATATAGATCATATATTATAATATATATATATATATATATATATATATTATATATATATATATATATATATATATATTTAAATATTTAGAAATTTTTATATAATATATATATATAATATATATATATTTATATATATAATATATATATATATATATATTATATTATATATATATATATAATATATATAATATATATATATATATATATATATATATATATATTAGAGGTTGAAGATCTTGAAAATTTTTGAAATATAATTTTTTTTCAATATATTTTTCACAATTTATTATTATCATACTCGTAATTAGCACTTTGGATTTCAGGGAGGCGAGATGTCACAGCCCTGACATGCCTCTATGACTTCGTCCTTGTCACTACTGACAAGGACGTTTGTACATTGTGTTCATGAATAGGTGGAGAAGGGGTGTGAAACTTTAAGGTCTTCGTGTGAAATCGAAGTGAGATCTGGATTTGTAACTAAAGAAACTCGCCGGATTCAGATTTGGAACCAGATGGATTGTGGATTGTGGATTGTGGATAGTGAAAATTTTTCGGATTTGTAGGGTAAGGGGGCAAGAATTAAAACTCGACTGCGAACATGTTGGTGGCACTGGTTTGGGATAGCCGGCCTTAAAGTTCGATTTCCTGTGGTCCCACCGTGTTACCCTCTTAATAGGGGATAAAGCACGTTAATAGGTAGGGTGAATAAATTCCTAGAAGAAAAGAAACGAAATTACTAAACATAATATTCCAGACAGTTTCATATCAGAGAAAGCCTGAAAACTAGAAGAGGGAAGAGGGTTTCTTACCCTGCCGGAGAAGAAGGAAGAGTGTTCCATATGTAGGAGAAGTAGGGAAACTTCCTTAGCCTGCTGGAGAGAGTGTTTCATAGCCTCCCGGAGAAGAAGGAAGATTGTTCCATACTCCGCCAGAGAAAAAAGATGAGTGTTTCATACCCTTCCGGAGAAGAAGGAAGATAGTTCTATACCCTGCCGAAGAAGAAGGAAGAGTGTTACATACTGTGTCAGAGAAGAAGGAAAACTATTCCATGACCTGCCGGTGAAGAAGGAAGAATGTTCCATACTCCGCCGGGGAAGGAGGAAGAGTGGTCCATATCCTACCGGTAGAGTCTTTGCAAGAATAACTAAAGCGGTTCAGGGTGAGGGCAAAGAGTGGTAGAAAGAAAACATGAGAATGATTTAGAAGACTTCTAAGTGACCTGTCATCAAGGGAGGGGCTATGTGACCTAAAATCTTAATAGAGTAGTACACATTGTAACATCGAAAATATGTGGTAAGTGATTCATCTTTTTGAAAGATAGAAATGGATCAGAGAGAAGCTATTAATATATAGACGAGTTGCAAATCGAAAAATATAGAAAACGAAAAAGGAAGGTTCTCAAATCAAACAATATCGAAATCTTTTGAAATTTCAGCGCAATTTGTAATGGTTCATATTAATTCTGAAAGATAGTGGAAGGAAGTCTTTCAGAATAAAACAAACTCTCTAATAAAACGTTTCAAACGTTATCCCCTCATCATGCAACATTCGGAAATGTGTATCGGCATTTGAGAGAGATGGTATCCTTTCCCCGAGGGAATACCGAACGTAGAATTCATTGGTGTGATGGAGTGTGTGGAGAATTCTTTGCACTGATGGTCTTTATCCCTATCATTTGCAGAAAGTCCAATCTGTTACCCGATGATAATGAATCTAGTGTAGAATTCTGTTAATGGGTTCTGACTAATTTGGATGTTTTTACCATTTTGTTCGGTGACAAAGCCACGGCCTCCAATATTGGGGTTTATAATAAACGGAACCCATATGCTAGGAGTCATGAGACTCGCCGAACTGTAAAAATTTGTTCTTACCTACTTAAATTCTCTCTCTGGCTATGTGGGTGTGAATTAATAGGTAGTTATCTGGTTGTGTCGCATCTCAAAGGAACTTCTTTTGCTGATTTTATTCATCGCTCATCCCTGTATTTTAAAGACTTTAAATCAGCATTACAAAGACGCATGTGGTTGTGGGTGCGGCATAACGCATTACCTCTCACACAACCAGACAAGCCATTACCTTGGTGAATAAGTATTTTCCTTGTTGTTGGATTGAACGAGGTAGTTCAGTGGCATAGCTTTCTCAGTCACCTAACCTACACCATTAAAATTTCTATTCGCGGGTGTATGAAAAATACAATGTACGCGAATGTTCAACCAGACATAGCCTACAGCAGCACAATTACGCTGCAACTTTCTCCTTCACCACATAGCCTAATATTCATTGGAGTGCAATCACTGAAAATAAGTATCACAAGCATGCTTACAGCACCGAGGTAGGAAAGGTGAGTAAGTCTATATACCGGTTGTTGCTACTCAAGCATAATTTACGGGTGTCAGTTGTGCATGCAATGTTAATTTGCATTTGTCGGCACGCACCAACGGAAGCGTGGCAGGATAAGCAGTAGTCCTCTTATACGAGAGCGCGGGTGAAAAAAAAAGAGCACCAGAGATGCTCAGGAAGAAAGAGCAACCTGTAATGCTACGGATGAGGACATGGAGGGCCAAGAAGAGCCGCCACTCGCGAACACGCGCGGAATGGGACTGAGGCGCAAACACGTATCGCGCTCGCGCGTCGCATCGCCCTCGCTCAGTCTGACGCCGCGCTCGTCGCTCTCCTCTTCGTCTATCTAGCCGCTTCTCGTCCATTCGTCGCTCGCCTAGTACGCGCTTATCGCGCTTCTCTAGCGCGCTCTGCTCTGACCGCTATAGCTTCAGTACCTACGCGCGCGCGCGCGCGCGCTGCTATCCCTGCGCGTCTCGCGTCGCTCCGTCTGCGCCTTCTAGTATAGAGAGATGATATTATATGAATAGAGTATGTGATGATTATAAGTATATATAGAGATGTTAGTATTATATAATAATACTATGAGAGTTGCCTTCACCATGATAAAATTTTTCCCTTAATATTTAAAATCCCGGTCTTGATCCTATTGTTAATTGCAGTATGATTAACTCCTTAAAATATTTCCAGTTAACCCCTATAGATTTTTATCCATCTATAATTTAAAAAGTATTATTTAGTGTATCAGTAATGATTTAAATGATATTATTTGTTGTTAAATTAATTGATTTATTGATGATGATTTAATAGTAAAGGTGAATTTAATTATTTAGATCTAATGTGTGTCATAGGAAAATGTGATATAAAATTATAGATTAAGAATAGTTGTGCAACTATATGAGGCTAACTTATTTAAAATACTTATAATAAAATCAAAATGACCATTAGATATAATCAGCAGACGAATGCTTGTGGTGCCTTACTGTACAATTGGCTCATAATTGTTTCACTTAACTGTGGTGAGAAGCGCCCTAGTTAAGTATTAATACCAAGCGTCTCTCTCTCTCTCTCGAGTTGTGAGGACATATCTATGGTAAATAACTAATTACTCCTTTAATACCCCCTCTCTCATTTAATGTGTGTTGATAATATATAATAAGTTAGTGGTTGCAACTTTCCGGTAACCTGTATTAAAGTGTCAGAGGGTGATTATGAGGTGAGGTGCATTATAGTAGATATTTAATGCAAACAAGTAATCTCCGTCGCTGTATATAATATACAAATGCGATCCAACTCCGGCTCTCGTATGATACCATGACAGTAAGCTCTACATGTCCGCATCTGCACTATGCGAATAAATGAACTGGTGAGTCCCCAATTGGGAGACTTTATTCGGTTCTAACTATCCAGTGCAGTTCTCTATATTCACTTATCTTTCCCATAACTTTTGATCCACATAGTGAAATATTTTAATTCTTATTCGGTAATTAATTTTAAGAATAATTAAAATAATTATTATTTAAAAGTTTTACTTTATTCTCCCAAGAGTTTCCAAGATGTATCTTCGAAACAAAGTAGAAAATATATAAAATAATGTAATAAGATAATAGATAATTTTAAGAATATATTATTAAAAGATTATTATACATAATAGATTATAATAGATTATAATTATATATAAATATTATATAATGTATTAATATATATATTTAATTAATATATTTTATAAATATAGATAGTATAGTAATAATATAATATAATTAAGATAATTATATAATATTATATATATTATAGATATATAATATATATAAATATAATTTATATAAGATAAAATATATAATATATATATAAATAGATAATATAATATATTATTATAATTATAATATTAAAGCGGAGGATGATTGGTAGGTGCTGCAAGGGAGGGGTAGGTGTGTAGGGTGTATGTAGGTTAGGGATTGTAGGGTATGTGTGTGTTTGTAGTAATTGTGGCGTTGGAGGGAGGGTCGAATATATATATGGTATATATAAATATAATATTATAAATATAATATATATTATAATATTTGTGTGACTTAGGTAGCTTTTTTTTAATTATAAGACAAAGTGGAGAGTGTTTAAGATAACATTAAACCTATAAAGGGAAGTTAGAGTAGGTTTGATAGTTGTGGATTGATTAATTAATTACGAACCTTAGTGTGTGTGCTGGAGCTCAAGCAAAAAACTGCACGTATTACAATCTCAAATGACAAAAAGATTAAAAGAGTTAATAGTTTGCGTGATATAGAGAGTTAGTAGAATATAATTTAAATATAAATACATAGGAAATGAAGTTAATATGCAGAATAAGTCAGTAATTTAGGTGTGTCTAAAATAAATTGCAAATATTGCGTTAGTAGAGAGAATAAGTGACAAGTAAAATAAATGCGGAAAACTGGCATTAATGCTGTAGACGTGACCGTGGAGAAGAAAAAAAGGTAGGATTAATCTCGGTGATATTAAGAGTGAAAATTATATTATAGCATAGTAAAAAGGGTATATACGGTATAGATGATTGTGTCTGAAAAAGCATAAAGTGAAATTGTGCCCTATAAAGTACCTCATAATTATGTAAGCCTAAATTGTATAAATTACCTCCAAGATTTGATTCCTGGTTGAATTGATGTTAGTTATTCTCTCTATCTTTATGTCAAATACCCATTCGCGTCACGCACCTTAATAGGACATGTGAGAATAATTAATCCCAATGTACGCACAGTGATTACGCGCACACGTTTTGATCTGTGTGTAAAGAAGAATGAACATCATAATGAGCCTCTGAATGATAACATTGAGTATTGTGTGATAAAGAATATGATACAAATAATTGTATAACAAAAAGAAGACATCCTCTGCAAATAAAAGAAATTTAGGCAAAACGGAACTGACAACTCTATACGAAGAGCAAAAAATGAAGCCGTATTGAACATAGTTAGAAAGCAGAAGTCAATAATATGTGACTTAGAGTTATTCGGAGCACGAGAGGAAGGGGGGCAAGAGCGTCCGTGTGCAGTTGCGAAGGGTGAAGGCGGTGATTACTAGTGCGTGAATAAACTCGAGCCAACCCACAAATAGAGTATAAAGAATACTGAGCGCCTAAGAGGTGGAAAATAACATATGGATAGAACAAGATGCACCCCTCCGCACGAAAGAAGTGTCAAAAAGGGTCAAACGTGCAAAATATAAAAATAGTGGCTCCCAAACGAATAATAGAAAATAAAGAACAGGGGAAAGAACCGAGACCGCTAACTCATACATACAGAACGGCTTAGTCGTAGTGCTCATGACGCTAAACTCGGTGCATAGTAGATTAAAAATGAGGAAAACAAACGGAGGTCGGCAAGTAACGTGGCCTATATAAGAGACACTATCGGGATAGACTCTCTATCGTGATAAGTGTAAGAAAGGTAGTGTGAGCGAAGACAAGAGACGAAAGATGAGGAGTGTTACAATATAGAAATAGAGATAGTAGATAGAAATAAAGAATTGAAGTACAAGAAAAAAGAGCAGATGAATAAGTGATGTTGAGAGTGATAATCATAGTATTGAAGGAAATAATGAGTAGAAAAGAATAACCTTGAATGAGAGAATAGAGAGACAAGGAATGTTAGGAGTGAGGAAAGAGTAGGAATGTGTAGGTAGGTGGAGCCCTCACAGGAGGTAATTGTAGAAGGATGAAAAGTATAAGAGGAGTAGAATGAGAAAGAGTGAGAAGAAGATAAAGGATGGAGTTAGTATGGGAGTGTCATGTTCATGAAAGAAGGAAGAGGAATGAGTGAGTATGAGAAGTGAAACAGTAGCGACTATTTGTTCAAATGCGCCTCAGACGTGAGGTGCAGCGAGGAGGCCGAGCCACCGCGTGGGGCGGAATAAGGTATAAGTTACAACGCAATAAATAAGATAGAAGACGCAACCCAGAATGTGACCTGTGATAATATAAGCCCGGAGTGCACGAAGAACTCTCTGCTCAAGGAAAACCATAAACGTAACCGCTTTGAGGGAGGCAAAAATATGCTAGCTAATAACGCGTCCGCAACAAGGCGAAGGAAGGCAAAAATGATAGGGAGGCGACCTGATCAATAACTGAGGCGGTGTAAGCAGGTGAAGGACAATTGTGGGTGGAGGAAATAGTGAGGGAAGTGAGAATAAAAAAAGAACATTAGGTGAAAAGTGGAATAAAGAGGGTGTGGGAGAGGGTAGTGTGCAAGAAGTAAGTGCTATAACTCGCTACCGTCAAGATGAGTATGAACCTCGACAATAGAAGGAAATGGTGAGACAGTGTACGTTGACTCGAATATCTGCGCATTAAAGATGTCTAAAAAGTTAGTCATATGTGCCGGCGAAAAAATAGGAGACATAGAAAGAAAACTGCACGACAAAAAGGATATGGTGTGTAAAGACAAAAAGGAAGAGCACTCCTAGAATTAAAGGGCAGTCGCCTGGCGTGGCAATGTGAAGGCGGTAAAAATCGAACACGGAAAGGAACCTTCAACATTGCACTCGCAGCAGAGAACTGGCGCGCGCGCGAAAGAGGTGGGGGGCTAAAACAAACGCATAGACAGGCAAAGGGTGAGACTCATCGTGCGTTAGGAGAGAATAGCGGGTCGATAAGAGTGGAAGATAAAGACAACCGAGAGAATAGAGATGGAAGTGACAAGTGAGATTGAGAGCAGCCCCTCAAAGACGAGAAAACACAGACGTGAGTCGCGATGTAAGAGACAAGAGCTTAGTTGATGAATAGAACTGCACATGATACTGTGGCGCAGGCGCTAGTCTCTAGGAAAAGATGGCGGCAGCCAGAGATGAAGCAAGAGTGCAGTAGAAAAGAGGAGAGTAGAGAGGCAGCGAAAGTGAGAGAGAGCGTGCAGATCGACAATGCGATAGTGAACCCGTGTGACAGATCACACAGAAAGAAAGACCTAGATTGGATAGAGATGAAGGGTAGCGGGGCTGGGCAAAAGGTATAGAAGGATCAAAGAGGATGAAGCGTGTAATATTCAAGCGATAACAGGGGGAATGTATTGTTGGTGGATACCAGAATAAACAGGAGATGACGGAATACTTCAGAGAACTGTAAAATGTGAATGAACAGGGTAGGAGGAGGTGAGGAGGGGAGGATTGGAGGAGGCTGATAGGATCACTTGGAGAAGAGTTGAGTTGGCTCTAACAGAGATGGAAGAACGGTAAGGCAGCGGGGGTAAGATGGGATACCCATAATATGATTACTAGTAAAGAAGGGGAGGAAAGAAAAATGAAAGAGGTATTATATACGATTAGTAGATATAGAAATATGTTGAAATTAGGTTGAGAACGAGAACTTCGAATGTCACTGAGGGTGAGGGTGAGGAAAATTAATCAGATTAGTTCCTAAATATGGTATAGGAAAAATGTGAGATGTAACAAGGGGACTGTGTCAACACTAGGGGTATAAAGATTCGTATTGTTGGAACCTCACATGGCAAAAAAAGAGATTATGAGAGAATATTAGAGAGAAGGCAGAAATAGAATGAAACAGGATAGAAGGTGGCCAGATTACTAGGCGGAGAAGAGAGCGCTAACGGATGATGAGAAAGACAGAGCAAGACGGTGTCACTCATTGATTGACTAGAGAGAATAAGAATTGCAGTAGAAAAGGCATGTGGATAATATAATATGAGAGCATTAGATATAGATATAGCTTTAATTAGATCTGGAAGTGAAAGCTATATTAGGTTTAGACGATATGCTGAGAGGACTGTGGAAGAGTGCTAGAAAAGGATAAAAATATTAGGCAGTGGTAGTAAAATTATAGACTATATGTAGATAAGTAATATTATTCAAGATCAAAGTTAATGATATGATACTAGTATATATACTTTAATATAGTATATGATTATAATATATATAGATAATATAAAAATATTATATATGATATAGAAATATTATATAATATAATAGATATATAGATATAGAAATATAATTATATATAAGATATTAATATTATATATATCTCAAGTGGGCGTGCATTCAGGGAGCATAACACGTCATGGTGGCATGAACAAACAAACATCTAATATACAAACGTAAAGTGAAAACAAATACAAGATTTTAATTCAAACTAAAAATGCATTGAACAAACTTAATAGATAAGATAACAGGGGACAAAATTACAGTTCAAGTTATAGAGAGGAGTGTGAAAATTGTAAATTCATTTTTAAATTCTTATATATATTCATACATACATTTTATAAACTAAAATTTAATAGCTTTAGACGAATTTATCTCATTGGAGTAAACATTAAAGTATGCGTACCTGCAAGCATGACTTCGACTTTACAGAGTGAGTATTTTCCTATATTAAGACAAGAGACGATATAAAGCGTACGTTCCGATCGCATGAATCCAGAATTTCTCCACTCAGATATTCTTATGATGAAATGTTTGGGAAGAATCGGTACGTTAATGATGTATATACTATTATAAATATATATGATATTAATATTATAATATTATATATATTAGAAAATGTATAAGTATATATAATATATATATATTATAGTAGTATCTAAGCAGATAAAATGTCCACTTCTAGCCTGAATAATAGACAAAATCAATGCAGTATATAATCATAGTATATGAAAATAAAATATAATTAATAATTAAAAAAATTAATAAAAAAAAATACTAATAAATCCTAAGAATAATAATAAAAATATAATTAATAATATAATATAATGATAATATAATAATAATAAATATAAAATAATAATAGATAATAATAATGAATAATAATAATATAATATAATAATAATAAAACAAAGGTCATTTCAATATTTTAAACGGAATATACCCAGGCGTGTAGAAAAGATAAATAACCCTGCCAACTAACAGAGGATTTATTATTCATCGTTTTCTAATAAATGATATAGGGAACTAAGTAGTACTTGATTATGTTTATTGCGTCGTATGAATTGCATTTATAAACTTATTACTAATATAAATCAGATTTGGTATATATTGGATTTAACTGATTTACAGGAAAAGAGAATACTTATAAATATAATTAAAGATAGAAAAAGGGAAAATGTGAGGTATTGCATTGAGCGACTATTTTTTTTTTCAAAGTTTAATGGAGCTAAATATATACCTACATTATAGTCTCTTAGAGCTTTGTAGTGTTAGGTGACATTTTATTTATATTGTCATATCAGGTAAAGATATTATTTTGTAAGTCTTTACGAAATCCGTATTTTTTCCTTAAGAAGTTAGTAGTGCACACTGTATAAAGTTGGTTTGAATATTATATAAAATGTATGAAGTATTAAACCTGAAGTGAGTAATGAGACTACGACAGGTAAAGGTTTTATTGAGTGTTTTAAAAGAACGAGATTTTAATATATGAGAGTTGTAGAGAGAAGAAAAAATTTAATTATTAAAAACGGAGAATTAAACTCCACCGAATGACCAGACCTTAAACCCATAAATCAGAGGGGGAAACGAGAGAGGATACGCACGGCTTATTGTGAGCGAGATTTACTACAGAGATGTCTCTATGAGATAAGAGAACGTGAGAAAAGACATGTGAGTGACAGCGAAGGTCGTGAAAATTAAAGATAGGAAGGTGATAGGAGTATAGTGCCTAAGATATAATGAATGTTTGTCATGGTGTAGAGAGTACCATGTTGTGAATAGAGCGCCAGAAGACGATCACAAGTAGACATATATAAATAATTATACTATAGTCAGCCAGCCAAAAGAAGCAAGAGTGCACGAGGCAGAGCGTCATGGTAAAGTATTTGATATCCCTCGTAAAATGAGTCCTCCTCCTCGTTTACAACTCTATAAGTAGAGATGATCCTGTGGATTGACTCACAAGAGACAAATGGCCCCTCGCAGAAGCACGCGAACCACTCTGGAGAGGTGTAACGACCAAGTGAGGAAACTAGTATCCCTCTCGCCACCCCGCGCGAACTGCTCGTACCTCCTCCCTCGCGAGCAGAGGTCCCGGCGGCGGCCGCCGCCCCGCCCACGGAGAAAACAGTCCCCCTGCGCCCCACCGGAGCCGCACCCCGAAAAGAGAAGTAGTCGCCAGATCCGCATTTATACTATTTAGAGAGGCTTGCGCATAACTGAACGAGAATGAAATCAAATATAGATATAGAAATATAATAGACAGAAACATATAGTGCATAATAGAAAATGCGTTGTGAGAAACACAGTATCAAGCAATCGCTCACTTACAGACTGCACTCGTGAACAATTTTGCTATGGTGATGTTTCGACTCATACTCTCAGATACGAAGAGGTTATTGAAATCTGACATTCACAGCTGAGTTGTGGCACCAGCGATTACGTTAGGGATCCATTCTGAAATTTCTGATTCGAAATTCATTGCAAATTCTCTTAGACGAGACATCAGATGTATCAAATATATCACAGTTATCTACTGTTTTACGATACATTACAAAAGAAAACGAAATAGTAGAAAGATTCCTTGGTTTTACAGACGTAAGTCTTGACCGTTCGGCAGAAACTTTAGCTCAACATGTTTTTCGCTGCATAGAAAATTTTAAAGATGAAAGTAAATTAATTTCTCAAACCTATGATGGGACTGCCATCATGGCAGGCAATCTTCATGGTTTACAACGTAAGGTAAAGGAAAAGTATCCATCTGCAGTTTTTGTACATTGTTGTGCACATGTGTTGAATTTAGTTTTATCTCAAGCATGTTGAAGTATTAAGGAATGTAAGTTATTTTTCACAGTTTTAAGGGGTTTAGGAAGTTTTTTCGCTAAATCGCCTAAAAGGACAAGTGCACTAGACAATATAGTTAAAAGAAAGTTTTCAAACACCGCACCAACTAGATGGAATTACAGTTCTCATTTAGTTCATATTGCCAAAGAAAATCGATCTTTATTGATTGAGTTATTTGATGACATTGTAAAGCTGGTCATCGAGATTAGGTAGTAATGACCGCTTCTAGATAAGGATGAATGAGAATTGCTGTGAGTTTTCTTCTTTATTTCCTTAATCCTATTTAACAAAAGGGGTTGGACCACCTGCCTAAAATCAAAAACAAGAATTAGACAGCGGTAATCTTAGTTATTACATATTCTACATATGGAAATCAATATTACTGAGGAAGAATCCTACAGATATGAAGCCTATTGCAGAGTATGGTAGCTACAAATGATTATCAGTTTGGGGGGGGGGCTGTTTTATGTATATGCATACACAGGCAGGAAAAGCATCCTCCCTGGTAAACATTCGCATGAAGCAGCATTACATTTGACATGAGTCTCACACTCAGACACACATACACACACATATACATATACATATACATATACATATACAATATACATATAACACATATCATATTACACAGTAGCGGCCGCTAAGGTCTCGGGGGCCCTCCCGCAGAATTTTGTGGGGCCTCAAATTTTACATATACTATATATATATATATTATTATATATATATATATTAATATATACTATATATATATAATAATATATATATATAATATATATATATATATATATATTAAATTATTATATATACTTATATATATATATATATAATATTTATATATATATATATACTATATATATATATTATTATATATATATATACAGTAGCGGCGCTAAGGTCTTCGGGGCCCTCCCGAAAGAATTTTGCTGGGCCCTCATTTTATATATATATATAATTATATATATATATATATATATGTTTATATATATATAGTATTATAATCATAATATATATATATAATACTATTATATATATATATATATTATTATAATCTAATTATATACTATATATATATATATATATATATATATTATCTATAATATATATATATACCCTGTAAAACACTTTTATTCCATCATATATAATTTAAAAGATTACCAAGGAAGGATTATAAGGCGCTTTGTAAAAATCTGATTCATTACAAGATAACTCGCATAGAGATTAAACGAGTACATATATAAGGGATAAGTCAGGCGAAAGAGTAAGTATAAGAATAATGAAAACATAATGATAGATAATCCCATAACAGAAATAAAAAAAACAACAAACAAACAAACCTATACCCTAACTAATATATATATATATATACAATTATTTTTACTAATATATATATATATATATTATATACTTATATATAAGATATAATTTACCTTCTTAAATTTTTCTAATTTCGCGCTTTGAAGAAGAAAATACGTTGACGGCTGATCAATATTAATGTCGATGTGTTCTTCATGCTCGATACTCAGAATTGCCAAGTCGCCAGTCTTGACTGGTTCATAGTACTTCTCAATAATTTTTATAAGTTTTTTTTATTTGAGAAGCTTCTCTCTGCAGTTGCTGTTGTAACTGATAGAGTAAAATATAGCTGTATTTTTGCTATTAGTTCGGGAAAGCTACTTAACAAGAAGCCGTTTTTCTTCGATAAGGGAGTCGGCAATATCTCGTGATATTTCTTTTCGTATCGGATACTCTTTACCTAAAAACTTCTAAATATAACCTACAGAAATTAGATTGCCAAGATAAGTGTCACTGCGGGTACTTTGCTTATGGGGGAGGATGTTTACTTGTTTCTGAATGTCTTCTCAGTCGTATTTGTTAGCTTTTTGGTTCACAAATTGAAGTTTCGTGAACGTTCGTAAAACTAAGAATCTATTTTTGGATCTGATTAATTGCAATATCCAGCGATGTATAAATTATTTATTTCAAAAGCTTTTCAATTTGCTAATCAATTTCGAATTAATTTCATCAAAATAACGCTTAACAGTTTGTCTGCGTTTCTGTTTTAGTTCACAGGAATTTTCCATGTAAGTGCCAATTGCTTTGCTTCAAGAAGAATTCGGAGGAAGTTTCTCTCAAATGTTGTAAACTTCTTCATTGCGTGACATCAAGAAGAAACATAGCTTTATGAAGATGCAATGACTTACTTTGTTAACACTTTCAGAAGCTCTGTCTATGTTTTCAAGAGTTTGTTTTGTAGGCGTGATATTAGTATAAACTGGAAGGAGTCCAGATGTTTCCTAATGGCGAGGGCCTGTCTACTTCCTGTTTATTGTGACTAGACAGTATAATTTTCGTTAGACACTTCATTACAACATTGAAGTTTTGTTTCAATGCCCCAAAAAAGGCAATCATTTCGTGTGCCATCTTGTCGGACACAAACTTTTTGATTAATCTTTTCACTTGCTAGTTCTCGGTTCTAGTGTTTGGTTGAGAGCTTGCCACGGATAAACTTTCGCTAAAAGAAACATACGTTTGCTGACAATAGCATAAAATTGATGGCCTGCGGTTAATTTTAGAGACTGAATCACTTCAGCACAGATTCAGGTTATGTGTGCACAATGTACGTACTCAGCTGTTGGAACTATATTTTTTAATTCTTTTCTGTAGTTCAGTGTGTACTGTCCACTCATATTAGACGCGCAATCGTAGCCTTGTCCTCGACATTTTTTGAATATCAATTCCTTTTCCTTCAAATATAAAAATATTGAATTCTCAAATGATTCACTTGTTTGATCACGACTCTTCGAAAAACCAAAAGACTCGTGTATCTGCAGAGAATTTTCTCCAGGATTTTTTTTCTGTCAGTGTGTGTATATCTAACACATACTACAACTGATCTCTTTTGGAGATATCTTTTGTGGTGTCTAGAATTAATGATAATACGGAGCTGAGGTTATTCTGAATAATAATGTTTTCATAACTGAACATGCAAGTATACTAATCATGTCATTTTGTATTTCATGATGTAAATATTTGTTTCTACTTTTCTCATTTGTAAGTGAACTCTAAGTAAAGAGTCATATCGAGAGGTGCTCAACAATATCAAAAAGTTTTCCAGACTCGGAACAATTGAACATGTATTGTCTCTATGACCACTACAATGGTAATGAAACATTGCCAGTGTTCTCACACATCGATAATGGGGTAAAGATTTCTTTCCACTTCCGATGATCCTCCGAGAGTTGCATCAACGATAGATTTTATTTTTCTTGCATACATAAGTCATAAAGCGTGAATTGATTTGCTAATTACATGTTTTTTAATTTTCTTACTAAGCCTCTGCCAATCACGAATGCCTACGCCAACTTCTTGATTAAGGGCATTCATTGAACAGCAACAAGGCTCCATAACAAGCACTAAATATTGGAGGAATACAAGGAATATCTTTCGTTTTTTTGGCAGTTATGTTGGCATATTGAATAATGATTCAGCACTGGAATGATCTGTTTTGAAAATTAAATCCTTAGGAAAGGGACCTAAAGGACGGCATGGTTCACCGGCTAAATTTTTTCTCTGGCTTCCTTAGAAAGAGGCATAGAAAAACACCAATTTCATTTTGATTTATTTGATATGCGAAATCTTAGCCACGGTAGAGTTTCGATAACGCATCTTCAACGTCATTGTTAACGTCGGTTTCACATTCTTTTGAACTATCCTTTACCTCTTGTGTTACTTTCTAATTTCAATAGTTCACAAGATCTCGATGTAGGAAGCATACAATCAATATTTAATCGGCGCAGGAATTTTTGAAAAATGATCAATCTTGGAAGTTTGCCTACATTTTCGACTGTCTGATTTTTTCTTTTTTCTTTTTTGCGAACCATTCAAATAGCATTATCCGACATTATTTATATTTAATTATATATTCCTATATAATATATATATAAGAATATATATATATATATATATATATAGATATATATATATATATATATATTATATATATATATATATATATATATATATATATATATACTATATTATATTACTATATATTATATAAGGCCGCGTTTTACATTAGCGTCATATGTATCTTAAAAGCCATTAATGCTCAGTAAAAAGGATAACATTTTTGGAATCAGCGTAAAATTTAAGCTATGAAAAGTATTATTTAAGTATGAATAATAATAATAAATAATGAGTAATAAATAAACAATTAATATGGTTTGTGTGAAATGAAATTCTATCAAACATCTGGCATCTCTAAAAACAGTTCATTGTAACGGGTCTGAAATCGCTAAATCTCTCTCAAAAATTCCTCACGTTGCCACAATTAAAATACTTATATTCATATAATATATATATATATATATATATATACTATATGTATATATATATTATATATCTAATATATATATACTATATATATATATATATATATTTATATATATATATATAAGATATATATAATTATCTATAATATATATATTAATATATATATATATATTATATATATATATATATATACGGCACATAGAGGTCGAGCGACGGGGAAATAACTAATATAATGCTATTAATTCTTACAAAAATTAAAAAAAGTAAAGGACTACGATTTAATGAATCACACCATTAAAGTAAATAAATAATAATACAATTTTAAAAGATTACTTTTGTCAATTATATGGTATTATAATTTCAGTATAAAAAAAATACGCAAGAAAACGAGCCATTAAATTCACATGTACACCATATGTATAAAATTTCCTATTCTACATTTTATTTCACTTTTTTTAAACCGAATATTTTTTAATTTTTTAAGTGTTTCATAACTAAAAGTTTACGCTGATTCCAAAAAATGTTATTCATTTTTACTGTAGTATTAAGAGTTTTTAAGATACATATGAACCACTGTCTTTTTGCTTGAATTTATATATATATATTATTATTATATATATATATATATTATTATATTTTATATATATATATTTATACTATATATGATATTTATATATATATATAGATAGATATGTGAACGCGGGATAGAGAGTGAGAGGGCCAGAAGGGACATTGGGAGCTGTATCTGAAAAGCTCAAATAGTTTTAAGTACTGGAATAGGAGAGCAGTGTGAATGGAAGTATAAGTAAAAATTTAATCAACTCTCTGAGTTAAATACATCTAATCAAACTCAGTAAATATATCTTAAATTTAGCTGGACATTTCGAAATTAAATCAAAATTATAAAATAATTAAAGCAAGATTAAAAATTTTATAAACATTTCAAGAAGAGGAGCAACAAAATTTTTATATTTATGTCTTTCCGTTAATATTTAATAGATGAAGGAGTTTTAACAAAAATAATTTGAGAAGCTGAAATTTTTTTCAATCTGTTCTTTTTGGTAATAATGAAAAATTAAATATGATTTGGATATAGAATGGAATTATTGAGAAGTCAGTTTAAATGATTTGTTAAATGATTTGCGCTCAAAGAAGATTGGTTGTTTCATCAGAGGTCAGGACATATGAAGATTTCTTCACATGGTTGTAGGGCCGACAGGGCTAGACACTGGGTCCTTTCCTTTTTGCTTGCATTACTCTTGACCAGCGTTGGAATCTTATGCGCCTAGAAGCACGATCTTCTGGAGAGCTCTGGGAGAACGAGTTTTGAGGCCTAATGGAAGAAGATGCTAGTTCTACTGAAAGGGTGAAAACCCTACCTGAGAGTGTCTAACTCGAGAACTGGCGTCGGAAATCATTGTGCTTTGAAATAGTCTCCTAGAGTGCTCTAGGATCAAGAGTTTCGGGGCCAGGAGAAGATACTGGTCCAACTGACAGGGCGAAAAACCCTACCTGGGAGATGGTAAAATAAATAATAAAAAAATAAATATATAAATATATATATATATATATATATTATATTTTATATAATATATATATTATAAATAATATATACTATATATATATATATATATATATATATATATTATATATATTATATATTATATTATATATATATATATATATATATATATATATAACAATTAAAAGTAATCAATGAAGCCGAAACTAAAAAATTCTAAACAATTCACCGTATGATTAACAATGAAGGCATTGCAAATTCATTTAAAATATTTAAAAAAATAAAGAGGATTCGCCGCCTGATCGCCATCATTCTATATGTAAGGTATGACCCCGCCTGATCGCCACAATTATATAGTTAAAAAGGTAGCCTATATACAACCCCTGATATTTCATCTGTCATCATTTTGGGAAGAGTCGACGAAAATTGGAGTAATATTTCCGAGTATTCCCGGTACCCTATTATGTACATATTCATATACGGAGTATTCTTGAAAGATATCTTTTTTATTTTAAAAGAAATTGTTTAATATGCGATTGAATTTTTTTTTTTTTTGTGAAACAGCTGACTATTGTTTATTAACAAATAAGAAGAATTTAATTTTTCCGTTTGGTTTCACAGTTGGACTCTGTAGGGGCCCCTCGAACTCCGGGGCCCCCCCGCCCCGCGGCGCCTGCGGGCCGTTATCGCGCATCATTTACATATACATATCTATACCTGATACATATTTACAGATACACATACACATACATACCCATATACATACATATACATATACACACACACACATATAATATCTATATATATATATAATATAAAAATATATAATATAATATCTCTATATATTATATATATTATATATGATTATATTGATTAAATCTATATCTACATATATTCGTATATATTAATATTCTATCATACATTATAATATACCATATATATATATAATTATATTATTTAATGTAATATATATAGTTATATTTTACACTTTATTAGTTTTATTTTTATGTATATATTATATATATATAATATATATATAATATTACATAAATACATACATATACACTATATCATATTAAAAATTGCTATGTTGTTTGTAACTTTCTTTGACTAGAGAAGAGAGAGAGAGAGAGAGGAGAGAGAGAGGAGGGAAGAGGGGAGAGAGAGAGAGAGGAGGAGGGGGGAGAGAGAGAGAGAGAGAGAGAGAGAGAGAGAGAGAGAGAGAGAGAGAGAGAGAGAGAGAGAGAGAGAGAGAGAGAGAGAGAGAGAGAGAGAGAGAGAGAGAGATTTGCTGTGACCCTACTGCACTACAATCACCTCTCCATGACACTGTAATAACACATAAGCCGCTCTGGGTTGTATATGTAAATACCAGTCTATGCGACTAGCTATTTACCAAATTTGTGCTAAATATATTTTAATTCTCTAATTCTACAATTTTGATCTGATCCTTCTGCGCTACATTTTTACTGCCCCTTTCGACACCACCTAGTACCCAGGTTTCATTAACAAATTTACCTCTATGATATTTTCTTTTACCAAATACACTTTCATCTAATTCTACAATTTTTCCTTCACCTTCAATTTGTCGCTATTATTTATAACTACTTCAATGCATACTTCTAGACAAAAATTGTATCAATCCACAGCTGTTTTAGAACAAATACTTAACATTTTTACCAGATTACTAAAAAAAATATTTATAGGCTCCTCAATTCTAACATTTCTGAACTGTTACACTTCGCGCTAATATTCACCCCGCTTGGCCTCTCTTCCAAACTGCTATATGAGTCGCATGCCCACTAGGGTTGGTATGTGAGGAATAACAGCCTATCCCAGAGCTGTTATTTCCCACATTATACTTAAAGATACATGCAACACTTAATCTCCACCTAGTTTTCTCCTTACTCTAGCCTCTAACCCCTAAGTTTGGCTAATTGCTTGAAACACTACTTAAGCCTACCGCGAATTTTACACTGGCATGCATGAACACTTCACTTTGTTTTCCTACTAGACTGTAGGCATTCTTTTTGATACGCTATTCAATCTAATACGTTTTCGTTGTAACCTATTTCAAAACTTCAGCTTTAGGCTCCACCGACTAGTCTAGGTTCGCCTAACTTTGCTCTAACCTAAAAATGTACTTAATAGGCTGCCCTTTTTTCTAAACTCACCTTGTTTGGGTTTAATTATTTTATTAGCACTAAACTGCTTGTATTGGTATTTTAATGTTGTAACTTTGTTATTATTTTGCACTAATTCTGCAGAAGGAAGCTACATGCTTTGCAATTTTTGAAAGTGATAAAATTGCTGAGCTTTGTAAATATTTAGCTCTAGTTTACGAAACTACCAACCACATTTTTTAAGACATAGGGTGTGTTCGGGCTCTGCCGTTTAACTTTGTAGTCAGCTTGTATAGATGTTCTTTTCCACTTCCACAGGGTGACCCTCTCACAGTACCCCCATGCAGAGCTAAAGGCCGGAGCGCTTTATTTCTTCTGTGCTTGAGGTGGCCTGCGGGCAGATGACGGCCTCTGCTCGTACGTTCTCTGACGCAGGCGGCTGCAACCAGGCGATGGCGAGAAACGAGGAGCTGGTGTTGGAGGTGCAGGAGTGTGGGCGAGAGGGCGAGGAATACGAGAGGGAAGTGGAACATCGGCAGTACGACTTGTGGAAGGCATGGCAGGAGGTGGTGGAATGGTAAGGGGACGGTCGAGGAGAGGAAGAGAGGAGGAAATGGAAGAGGATCTGGGTCAAGAGGAAGGAGTGGTGGCAGATGGAGAGTCAGAGGGAGATGAAGGAGGAGAGAGTCGGGAGAAGATGAGGAGGCGGGGAATCTTGGTTACGGGGATAGAAGATGATGTATCCAAGGATCAGAATTGGTTTGGAAGACAAGTCCGAATCTGGACGTCAGGAGGATTCGCCTAAAAATAGGCATGTTTGAGACGATCTATTGATATTACTTCGGTGCAAGTGGGACGTTGTACCTTGAAGAACTTCTCCTTCCGAAGTATGACTGGGAAGGGTTCGTCGTACTTGGGTTGGAGAGGAGAACGGTGGGAGTCATGCCTCACTAAAACATGGGTACAGGAAGAGATATCTTGGAATGTAAGAGTGCACCTTTTGCTGGCGGGTCGGAGTAGGTCTCCAGGAGTGGGCACAGCGTTTCAAACGGGTTAGGTACAGGGTGGGATCGGCAGCAGCAGGAGGGAAAAATTGAGAAAAGATCTCGCCAGGCAGGCGAAGAGTAGAGCCATAAACAAGTTCGGAAGCTGAACACTGAAGATCTTCCTTAACGGCCGTGCGTATACCAAGCATAATCAAAGGGAGAGCTTCCGTCCAATGTTCTGGTTGTGGGGTGCCATGAGAGAGGCCTTTAACCGGCGGGGGAACCTTTCACAAATCCCGTTCGAGATAGGGTGGGGAACTGGTTGTATGGATTTTCAGAACCAAGCAGCGATACAAATCTTTCAAAGAAGGATTCGAACAACGCAACCTTGATCCGTCGTGATCGAGAGAGGAATGAAAAACCGAGAGATCCAATGGGACAAGAAAGCTTTAGCAATAGATTCAGCTGCAGCAAACAGAGAGTGGATAGCTTCTGGCCCAACGAGTTGAACTATCAATACAGGTGGGCTATATTGTTGCTAGAGAAAGGTGGGAGAGGTCCACAATGTCGAGTGGACTCCTCTACAAACGTTGACCAGGAGGCAAGAAAGTGCCTAAAGGAGCTTTAGTATGTCTTTGCACTTTAGAGCGCTGACAAGCCATACAGGCGGTGAAACCCAGTTCGCCTACGTCGGCGTTAACTCTTAGGCCACACAAGAAACGAGCCGCTTACAGTTTGGCGTGAAAGCCTTCGCGCCGGTGTGAAAGCGCATGGAGATCGCAGAAGACTGCCTTTCGAGAGCATCAAGGTACGAAAGGACGAGGATGGCCTGTTGAAGTGTCGCCAAGAGTCTCGTTGCTATGCCCGGAAGATTCAGAGCCACTGCAGCCTGTAGAAGAGAGTCCTGTGGTGGAAGATCGATTAGTTGTCTTGTCCTGGCACGGCCATAGCTGTGTAATCAATGTCAGGAATGTGGTAAGAGCGTGAATTTACATCGAGAAAGAGCATCGCGGTGAATTATCCACTCCGGAGATGTGACGTCCGTCCGTAGTAAACTGGGAAACAAATTCAAGATGACGAGCTTCACGGGGAGAGTGACGTTCATGCCGTGAAGCCATCGCAAAAGTGATCGCTTTGTGGTCGGTCAGGATGTGAAACTCCCGTCCTTCCAAAAAGTACCTAAAATGGGGAACAGCAAGCATAGCAAGCAACTCCTGTCCAAAAGCACTATACCTTGTTTCGGCGGGTTGCAGCTTGCGTGAAAAGAAGGCAAGGGGGCACCATTCACCCTTTTGGAACTGCTGAGCACCGCACCAACAGCTAAATCCGGAGGCATCTACCTGCACTCTCGCTGGTGCGTTATCGTGGGGATGAACTAAAAGAGCGGCGGAGGTGAGCTCTTGGAAGCCTCGATGCAGACTCTGCTGCCTGAGACCCAGGCGACTTAGTTTGGTGCTTGCCTCGTTGCTATAGGGACGATGGTGCGAAGCGGGACCTAGGAAGGCTGCGTGATTTCACGAAATAGGGAAAAGCTGACATTCCCAGGTATGACGAAAGCCTGCTTTTGATTTGCGGAAGAGGAAAGGCCGGATAGCGGGAGCCACGGTGCTACTAAGAGGGCAAATAACCCTCAGCCCGAGACTGTGTGACTATGAAGTAGAGAAGACGCACCGGAATTACGCACTTGGTAAAGATGTTGAGACGAAATTCTCCCGCATCATCCAACCTAACCGAAAACGGCACGTAGGTGATCCATATGTTCTTCAGGAGAGAAGGAAGCGACTAAAAGATCATCTAATTATGCCCAAGCAAAAGGAAGACCACGGAATAGAATCGATGAACCTCTGGAAGGATTGGGCTGCATTTTTCAGCCCGAATGCGCATTTTCGATTGTACTCAAAGAGCCGAAAGGAGTGACACGCCTGTCTTTTACAAATTCTCTAAGTAAAAGTTTTAGATTTAAGACTCATCTAAAAATATAGTCAAAAGAAAAAAAAATGGTTTGCAGCCAGGTGGAGTGAACTTTGCATATGTAGGGCACAGGGTACCTAATCGGTGTTTGTGCAGATTTCAAAGCCCTAATCACAACAGGGTTCTTCAATCACCCGTGGGTGCCCTTAAGGGACCATGTGTTAGCTTAGAGGACAACAACTCTTGGAAGGGCGCACAATGCCAAGTGTCAACATGTGATCAAACTCTTGGCGGCTTTGAGTTTATCAGGAGGAAGGCGACGAAGCTCTAGGCGAAGGTGGGTTGGGCGGTCCGGTGCTCTATTATGATGCTCACAGAATGCTTTCAAGAGCGGGTATCCGAAGAGACAAGGGTGCATAAGAAGGAAAGTCCTGCTGCAGGTAGTAAGGAAGGGAGATGCTACCGAAGATGGCGGAGCAATAGCGGAAATGCCCTTTAGCTCAGAAGAACCGAGGGAACCGTGGGAGTAAAGAGAAGTATCACCGTCAACCAGACGTCTATTACGAAGATCTACCATAAGATTGAAATTGGCTAAATCAGCGCCGAAGATGGGCTGTGTCTCTTCAGCGACGAGAAAAACCCATGGAACTGGCGGCGGAGAGACAGATCCAACGTACAAAACGCTCTTCATATACCGGAATGGAAGAGCCATTAGCAGCGAATAGTTGACGACCAGGAAGGGGGACGGAGGAGTCCTGAGAAGGGTTGTTGGGTAAATCAAAAGGCTGACGGAATCGATCAGAAGGAGTTTAGTAGACATGTCGTAGATACGAAGGAAGTCATTTGTGTAGGAGGAGAGAAGGAGAAAAAAGAGCCGCATCTCCCGTCGCCCACGACGGCTGGCTGTCGAGTTTCCTGATAGAGAGGTCAGGGAAGGATCGCATTTCTTGGCATCTGCCGAAAGTATGGTGATAATAACAGTACCATGAGGATACTGGCGCTGGCGTGAGGAAGCAGAGGGGGAACGAGGACCGCGAGGACGAAAGTTGGAAGGAGGTGGGATACGAGAGCGAAAGATGGTTATTATTAATTTGCGCAGTAAGGAGAGAAGGCCTTTTTTATCTTCGGCATGCCAGTTTCGAGAACGAACCGGGTATCAGAGCTGCCGAAGGAGGGAGGTTGTCATGCGAAGCGTAAGAGCGGAAGGTTTGGCGGTGTGGTGAGAATAAGGAGGTTGAGCTGGATAGGAGGCAGAAGGCGGTTGAGGAACAAGAGTTGGAGGAAGAGTAGCGGAGGCGTTGGTAGAGTACTGGAAAATGTGTTGGGCGTGAGTTGTAGATGGTTGAGGAGGTGCGAGAGGAAACGGAGTAGGCGGTGGGGACCAAAGGCTCCCTCGGGGGGCGCAAAATTCTGTCTGCTGTAGCTGCAAACTCAGTGAGGGACAACGTCGGGTTTATGATTGCAGTACGCTGTGATGTCGAGCAGGCATCTTCTGGAGTAAGAGGGTGCGAATTATTTTCTCTTCCCGTGTAGATGGAGTGCCGCCCAACAAACTCAGCATCCCTACCATCAATTCCGAGGGTTTCTGGTCGCCCAGTGAGATGCCTCCAAGCAGAGTTTCCAATTGTTCCTCTCTGATGGGAGCCAAGCGGTCGATAATAAGGTTTTTGAGCGTGTTGTAAGGGGTTGTAGAGTTTCTAATTGTTGCCAGACCATCCCTGATTTTGAGGAGACAAGATTCTGGTAGAGCATTCACAACTCTCGAATATCTTCCTTCTCGTCTTCGTGGTCAGGATCGCTGACTCGGCCAGGTCAAACCAAAGCTCGGATTGTTTACGAAGAAGGGTTGCAAATGGAATGCTCGGCGAGGAAGTAGACATGACGAAAGGCGTAGAAGTTGGCAGAGCGAAGGAAAGAAAAGAAGGGAAATAAGATGTGGAGCGAGCGGAGGCACTAATAACGGACCGAGGGTGGAAAAATCAAAGAAATTACAACCTTAGGAGCCAGACCAAGGATTAAAATGAGGCTGTTGCGATATAAATTGCCAAACTTCTACTATAGATAATATTAGATATAATATATATATATATATATTATATATATATTATATATATTATAATATATATATAAATTATATATATATATATATATATTTATATATATATATATATATTATTATATATTATATATATATATATAATATATATACTTATATATATATAT
>JABUQX010018536.1:0-10000 GCA_015478945.1 Trachelipus rathkii
TATATATATATATCTATACTATATAATATAGTATGAATATTTTTATTATTAATATATAATCTATTGTATTTTTATCAATACTTTTAGGCTAGTAACTCACTATAATAAGTATATAATTTGAGTATTAATATTCTATATGTAATTGAATATAATTATATAATTTAGTATATATTATAGATTATAATAGTTAAATGATATTTATATACTATACTATATATATTTATATAGTATTATATTTAATATCTATACTAGTATTATATATATCTATAATTATATTACTATAACTATATATATATATATAACTATATATATATATATTTATTACGCCTATTCACTATGGTTTGTTGTGGTGAGCTCACAGAATAATGTTTTTCATTGCGAGAGATATATATTATACATATACATATATTATATAATATATATATATATATATATATATATATATATACTTGTATATATCCTTATATATTATATTATATATATATATATATATATATATATATATATATATTTTATATATATATATTTATATTATATTATATTAATATTATGCTCAATATATATATATATATATAATATATGATATATATATATATAAGTTATAGTATATATATTAATATATATATATATATATATATATATATATATATTATAGTATAGTGTATATTACTATAATATTATATATATATTATTACTATTATATATATATTATTATATATACTTATTATATTATATATATTATTATATATATGATAATATAATATATTATATATTACTATATATATATATATATCGGTACTATATATATATATGTATGTAATATATAATATATTATATATAGTTATAATATACTATAATGCTTTTATAGCATATGTAGGTAATATTAGATATATAATATATAAATATATTATCACTGTTATATATATATATATATAGTTATATATCAATATTATATATATATAATTATATAAAGGGCCTTTTATTGATATGATATATATATATACTCTATATATATATATATATATACATATTATACTATAGAATAATATATATAAATATATATAATAATATATATATTATATAATATATAGATATATAATATTATTATATATATAATATATATATTCTATATATATATATATATATATATTTATACTATATAATATATATATTTACAGGTGCTGAACAGAATGAATGTCTTAGACACTTGAGGAGATTATTCAAGATAGGAGCAAAGCAACAGAGCGAATATGTCTGCTAAGGAAGTAGATTGAATTTCTCCCAAATATTGCAAAGAGTTTCAAAGATTTTGTTAAGAGAGAATGGGGTTGTAGAAAGAATAGCGGAGTTTTAGGTTGCTAATATATGATTTCTTTGGAACGGTGATGGGCAGCTTCGCAAAAAATCCAATTGACCCTGCTATCGACAAGGATAATATTTACTTGTACTATAACATTACGCTCAATAACAGGCTGCTTTTAATTAAAGGCTAGGGAATAGTAAGAGCAGGGTCATTTTTAAGAAGATCTATAGAACTTTAGGAATGGAAGTAACGATAGTCAGAATGGAGAAAAAGGTCTCGTGAACTCTTGGAAAAAGTAGAGATTGTCAGATGGAAAAAGGATGCTATTTGTACTCTCAACGTTCTTCAGTGATATGATTAAACTCCTACAGGTGGAGGTCATAAACAGTCCAATGGATAGAATTATAGAAATTAAACTTTCTCTCTCTCTCGCTCTCTCTCTATTTTCTCTCTCTCTCTCTCTTTCTCTCTCTCTTCTTCTCTCCTTCAGACTCTCTCTCTCTTCTCTCTTTCTTTCTTCAATACTCCCGAGGTAATAATTATATACTAAGAACCCTAGGAGAAACTTAGTTTTTAGGCTGTCACAAAAGAATTTCATAGTCAATAATGAAAGGACAAGCTAGAAGCAAATTATTGGGAACATCAAAATTTTGGAATCATATTATTTATATATATATATATATATATAGGTACTACTCCTTTAAAATTAGTAATACATAATAGGTACATTATATATATATATATAATATACTATCATATAATATATAATATACTACACGTCATGTATATATAATATAATATAACATAATATATATATATATTATATATATAGTATATATATATATATATATATATATATATTATATATAATTATATATTATATATATAAATACAATAATAATTATAAAATATATAATATATATATATATATATAATATATATATTATATATATATATATATATATATATATATATATATATAAATATATATATACTTGGTATATAAATAATATAATATATATTATATATATTATATCATATATCTATATACTATGTATATAAAACCATTATTATTTACAAATATATATATTATATATATATATTATTATAATATATATATATATATATATATATATATATATATATATATATATATATAATATATATATATATATACAGATAGTATATTATATTATTTTATATATACTTCTATTAGGATCTATTTGGAAATAAATTATTAATTATTTATTTAATCTAATTAATTGATTTAAGTATTTTATAACCTAAATTATTCAGCTTATATATTACCTACTAATATTTTGTAATTATATTTTATTGATATCAAGCTCATAGTAATTATTTATTTAACCTACTAATATAATCAAAATATTTTATATATTCATCATAAATAAATCTATTTTTTTAATTATCAAAATAGCAATATTAGTGAATATCTAATAAATTAGTTTATTTAATATATATATATATTATATATATAGGTATATATATTATATTAATATAATATAACAATATATATATATATATATATTATATATAATCGGGTATATATATATATATATACCTATAATAGGAAATTTATATGATATATATATATATATATATTTTTAGATATATATATATATATATATATTTATATATATCACTTAACTATATAATTATATATATTTATCGGTAATAATATTACTAATGATTCTCCGGTGCAGTTGAGAATAAAATCACTCAATATCTAACCTATTCACTGGAATCCTCAGCCAATATATCGGCTAGCCTCTATATCAGATTCGGAGTCTACTCTAGCGTGCATAAGATATTGAGTAAATTAAGACATATCACTTATACTTGTATAAATTATATAATATATTATATATCAGAGTTATTCATTAATATATGTTTTGGTTTAATAAAATAGAACTTGAGTTCCTATATTCCTCAACTAAAAAGTATATGTACTATCTATTTATATTTTAATTATTGTATTTGTATAAAATAAATTTTATACATACTCAACACTCATAATTTTCTTTATATTATGTTATTATAAATTACATAAATTATTACGTTATATCTGATTAAATATAATGGATACATTTTGATAAGACCATAACACATGATTGCAGCAGTTTTTGTTCTCTAATAAACCTTATTTATATGTATAAATATTTGATGATATTCTAATGATTTGGCATTGTGAAATCTATATTTTGTACTATTTTGTATACAATTCATTTATTCTACGTGTGTTCTCTCAAATATAATTATAGTCTTTTCTCACGAAACTCATTCAAACTGCCTCCTCTAAATTCGAGACGATTTTTTTTGTGATTCACGCTATTATCGTTGAATGCACAGCTATTCGTCTTCACGTTTAGTTATCCATGTTTCCTATCATATTAATTTTGAGAGGAAAGATATAATAAGGTCAATTCACACTTGGTGCATTTTTATTTCTTTAAATTAACACGCAATTCAGCTTATGAAACAAATCCAATTTACAGCGCGGAGAGAGAAGAGACGAGGAGAAAGAGAAAAGATAAGTAAGAGATGTATGATTAAAATGTAAGATGCAGTCACAATGATAGGTTACGATGAAGAGAGAGAGATACTGTTAGATGAGCAGAGTATGTAGTGAAGAGTAACGAACGCATAAGCACGAGCGTATATAATACTGTAAGATGATGATATAGTATAATAGATGATAGCAGAGATTGATTAAGATGAGCTCATATATAGATGTATTGTATATTATAATATATCACTTATATTATACTAAAATAAGATATAATACTAATATAGATACTAACTATGCTATACTATTACAATTGAGAAGATAAAGATTTTACTCAATAATATATTACTTATTATTATATATATATTCTTTTTATTACTTATATGTAATAATGATTCTAATATTAATTTATTGAGTTTATCTACTGTTATAAATACATTTTCTATAGTATAATTATATCAATGATAAAAAGCATAGACTTAAATATCCACTATACTTAACGTTTCAGCTATATATATATATAGTATATATATATTATATATATATATTTTGTCTTATTCTATATAAGTATAATAATGCTAAATTTTTAAAATATATTTATTTATATTTTTTTGCTGATAAATCACTGAGATGTTTATTCACTCACTTGACTAAAACATTAATATTATATATATATATATATTATATATAACTTATAAACACTAACACATACTTACACTAAAATCAACAACACACACACACTTAAACACACACACACTTATTATAAAATTTAATTAAATAAAAATATTATATATATATCAAATTATATATATTTAATTTATATTAATATTTATATAATATATATATATATATATATATATATATTCATATAATAATATATATTAATATAATATATATATATATATATGATTATTATATATTAATATATATTATTAATATAATTAATATCTAAATAACAAAAATATAAATATATATTATTAATATATATATATTAATTATATAATATTAATATATATATATTATTAATATATATTTATAAAATTGTAAAGTTTAGAATCTAATGTAGCGGTAATATTATTATATAATACGAATTTATGATACATAGCGTTTTGTAAATAAAGGAGTGTCTAGCTTCAATTAAGTGATAGAGTAAGTGAGGAACAATTATTAGGAATAACATAACAAGTGTTACAAACAGGGCTTGAAAGGAGTTCGTTGATTCGGAGTCGCAAGTCGGAGTCGAAGCCGCACGGTTTTGGGTTGGTTCCGGAGCCGGACCGAGACGCGAGTCGAGTAAATTGTGTTTTAACGATGTGTGCTTTGTGATTATTCAAGACTTCTACTTGGAGTTCGTGCAGAAACACCACTATCATAAAGCGCTCCTCGCGTAATATTGTGGTGGCAGACATTTGACGGGGTGGAGAGCCTTTCAGATTATAAGAATAATAAAAGGATATTTTTAAAACTAAAGGATCTAGGAGAGGATACTATATTTTTCTCAATCAAAAAGATTGATGGCGACCGAAAGAAGTGGTCTACTACGTTGATAGATATTATGAATGAGTTTTATTTGGTATTACATATTATCTATAGTGAGAGAGAGAGAGAGAGGAGAGAGAAGAGAGCGAGAAGAAGGAGAGATTGTAATTAGTAGAGAGAGAATGAAGAGAGAGAGAGACGAGATGAGAGTAGAGAGAGTAGAATTAGTAGTAGATATGAGAGTAGTAGAGATTATGATGAAATGTAGAGAAGATGATGTAAGTATAGAGTTAATTCGAAGTAGAGAATTTATCTACATTATATTATTTATTACTGTGAATAAGACTTTATTTTTATGTAATGTTTAAAAGATAATGAACACAAAGATTAACATCTTACTCTGATACGTTATTTATACGAGTTCAACTTTGCTGTAAAGATATGTGAACTTATTGGACTATAGTTTTGGTACTCTGGGCTAGAGCTACTTCTTTGGGTTGAACAGTTCACTCTTCGGATAGCGAAGTTAGGAAAGGAAATTGATTTAAATGAATATGAATGGAATGAATCGATGAGTAAGTACTTTTCTATTTGGAGGAAAAGGTCTTGACCTGACTTCCTGATGGTGTCAATAGATCTTGAATAGTGTCATAGAAACATAAAATAAAGTCTTACTTTTACCATAAGAATTCTCTTTACTTCTCTTGATAATCCCACAATTGGTCATCTTATTCTTTTTTATTCATGAAGGATGTTACTTGCAAATATTTATTCATTATGTATTTCTATTCTTAGGTAATTATATCGTATACAACGTGTAGAATTTGCATATAATGTAAATAGACAAAGAAATTTATATGTTGGCCAAAGCTAGGATAAGGTCCATCTTTCTAATAATATAATATATCTGATTATTTATTCTGATTACGAAAATTTAGTATTGTCTTACCTTTTCCGATGCTTTACAAATTACTATATAGGATCTTCGTCAGGCTATATAAAATATCAAGAAAAGTTCTAGTCATATAAAGATTCTAAGCTTACAAGATTTTTAAACTCCATAAGCTACACCACAACTCTATACATGAGGGATCAGGTAAGTTTATTTAAACTATATATATTTATTATATAGTATTCGATTAAGTATAATTTTAGGTATTAATGGTATACATTTTGTGATTATACTTTTTAGATCATATAACGTTATTTATTTAAGTTAAATATATCTAATAATAATAATATATAATAGTATTTTAATTATGTTAATTAACTATGAAACTATTACACTATTATATTTACCTTCATATAGCGTAATATGATATTTAAGTATTAATATGAATTCCAAGCTAAGACATATAAAACTTCGTAAGTGGAACATTGAAAACTGTTTGTGAAGTTTCTTTCGTTACACTAGTAACATATCTACCGTTTAAAAAAATAAGTATCAGTTATATGGGTTCGAAATACACAGATACTGTTGCTGTATTTTCTCTTGTCAAAAAATGTTTATTTCTTAAGCACCAGTACTGAGACTTATAGCAAGTTGTGTCTCTGGTAAAAAAGCATTCTCTCTCCAGTTGAAAAAACTCTGTGGTAAGCGTTTTATATACAAGAATATCTAATATCAAATTCTGTTTCTGAACATCATAGATCAATTCTCATATATATTTATTGTATATTCTATGAACTTAGTATAATATAATATTTATAATTATATATATTTCAGAAAAAATGATACTTTACATATAACAGTTAATACATATTGATAACTTTCAAATATGCCTTATTATAATAATTAATTATAATAACATTATTAATAATTAATTAATATTAATATATATATATATATATATTAATATTATATATTAATATATTATATATTATAATATTATTAATTAATTAATTATAATTATTATTATATAATATATTATATTATATATTAAATATATATATATATAATATATATCATAATTAATATATATATATTCAGATTTAATATATAAATTAATTACCTATGACAACTAATTGAGTTATTCTTTCAACCTCTGTTTAAATAACACGACGTCCCTGGTGATTTGAAAACCTTTGTGTAGAGACTACTAGCCCGATGACCAGCGTAAGTGGCTATTGACCTTGACTTCTCAGCCACGATTGATCTTTAACCACAGAAGATTTCCTTTTAAAAACTAACGAACGACAAATTTATTTTTCCTGTGTTCCGTTACTATAAAGCACTCCCATACAGGGACATGCCATACCATCGATACTCTTTACCGATTAACAACATTCGTAATTATTTCAAGACGTAAAAAAACCGGGAAAGTGAAGAAGCACTTGGAGAGGCAAACGAGCGCTGGTACATTTGATATCTGTATGGTGGTGCTTTATTCTACTTTAAAAGGACAAGAGGAGAAGCAAACCTCTCAAATCTTATTTAAACATGTTTAATTGTTTCTGTCGTTTCTCCTTTGGTGAGTCCAATCTGTGGCGTTTTTAGGGGGAGTTTTTAACAATCTCTCTTAATCCCTTATCATTAGATCTATATTAAAAATACGCTGGTTGTTGCTGAAATTTAGCCTAGTGAGCCCGACGGTTATTCGTCATATTATACTCATAAGTTTATCTATACATAATAGGGATGATAATTAACTTCATATAGGTGGATATATATCATTATATATATCTAATATAATTATTTAAACTACAGGCTTAGTGAGGTGTATTGAAGATGAATACTAAGTTATACCTTATCTAAATATATATATATATATAATATTAATTATATATATATATATAATATAATATATTAAATAATATATATATTATATTATATATATATATATATATAATATATTAAATATATTTAATATAATATTAATATCTATAATATATTATATATCAGTATACGGTTGGGTGTATCAAGTACTAATAAGTTACTCATGTACTATAAGTACATTTTTGGAGTACTTTAGTTCTTGTTACTATATGTAACTTGCAAGTTTCTAGAAATCACTAATACTAGTACTTGACATATGTACTTGGTACTTGATAGCCTTATATGTACTTATTTGGCTCAATGTGCTTGGCTTTATCGTTACTTGTAGGCAAACTGTTATTTTGGCATTTTTAACTTAGCCAATCGATTAATGTTTTTTCTCTTTAATCATTTTTTCACTAACGTAATTATAGTATTGGAATATCTTTATACATATAGAAATGGATTAATTTTCAGATATAATTAATGGATTATTATCCGATACCATATTATGAATGTAAAAGTTATGATCTCATTTATATCATTATACGATTTTAATATATTATATTATAATATAATTAATATTATATATAATATATTTATATATATAATTATATATATATATAATTTAATATATATATATATATATATATAATATATAAATATAATATATATATATGAATATATATTATAATAATATAATTAATATATATATATATTATATATATATAATATAATATATATATACCATATATATAATATGATTAATATATATATATATATACTATATATGAATTATATATTATAAATATATACTTATAATTAATTTAATTAATATGATATTATATATTAGTATATAATATTTAATATATATAATTATATTATATATAATACTATTAGGTAATAAAGGTCTTGAATCTACACTTTTTTTCGCCCAAGGACTGGGTATAAGGTGCATAACATGTACCAGAAGTACAGAAAGTAGTAGAAGAGAATATGACACATAGTCGAAAAAGAAAGCCCACTTACTCCCTTTTATACCTATTAGTGGGTCGCCTCATTAGAATCCCCTAGAGGGTTCACGCGGGAACCGCAGGACGGACGCCTCATATGGCAATCTCGCTCAATGTGGGGTTTCATCCTATGGCCCAGTGGGCACAACATACACCCCACACAACCTGCCATTTACTTCCTAATTTGGCAACTTCTTTCTCGCCCCTGCCAGAACTCGTCACATTTCATCACTCCTCAGAATTCTTTTGCTGACTCAATCCACTTTTTCTTCGTCTCCCAGCCAGTTCGATTCCCAACACAACTCACCATATACATCCCCTTAACCACCGACTTTCATCCTTCTTTCCACATGACACAAGCCATCTAAACATCTTTCATTTATTCTCTCAATTTTATCCTTTTTCCTACCATACAACTCTGTAATACGTTCATTACTATGCCTCATTTTATCAATTCTTCTCAAACACCTAACACGCCCCTAAGATTGTCATCTCAAACACATTGTACTTTAGATCTATACCTCTTATTCCAGACCACAGTCTTACTAACTATACATTAACACAGGTAACAACTTACTCCATCACGCAAGACCCTAGCGCACGTCAAGACTTAGTCTCTTACACCACCCAAGGATTTAATTGCACCCGCATCCTTCCTGCAATTCACAACTTACCTACTACACTCGGCATCAACCGTTCCCTTTTCGTCCAACATATATATATCCTAAATATTTAAACTCAGAACCTTGTTCCAGCTGCTCACCATTAGCATAACTTCCAACCTAGGACTGTCCTACTCCGTAAGCATAGTCCAACGCTACTCTTATTATCGTCTTACTTTCAAACCCATTCCTTTTACACACCCTCCAAATCTTTCTATCAATACCAATCTCCTCAAACTCTCTTCAGATTCAGACTCACAA
>JABUQX010018536.1:22500-35000 GCA_015478945.1 Trachelipus rathkii
TATGGATGTGTGTTCTGTCAGTGTGGTGGAACGCAGATAATCCTTGCCGGAGAATCTAATACCGAACATTGACGTTCCGTGTGGAGGCTGGGTTACCAGTTTAGACATATTCCGAGTACCTACGACCTAGTTTAATCATCTACTGTGCGATTACGATTGTTCTGTCTTAAAATTTGTATAAGTTTAACTAAAAATTAACGATTTTATTCAATAGGCCAAATTAACTTAAAAAGGTTAGTAGTTGTGGCTCGGGCTACACACGGAAAGCTTTCTTATGATAATCGTCTGGCATCCAGTTCGAACTCTGTTAATTATTTACTTTTCAATTTTATATTCTAAAATTTAATTGACGATTCTTATAGATTCCAGACGCTTCCCATGAGTCGTCCCGTATCAGTCCGTCTACCAGACCAAATTTGAAATTTAATTTCGTTGTTAGAATCAAATATTTATTTTGTACTAATAAGAAATAATTTTGAAGATCCTTAGCTTCTTAAATACTCTAAGTAGCTCAATTTTTTTTTCATTTTCAATAAAACGAAATCATGTTTAATGACTCTACAAAGGTTTTAATTTTTCTAGTGAAACTGCCGTACAACCCTTTTTCTTTTTCTTATGTAATTTATTTCACTCTTCACACAATAAAGTAAAAAACACACCCAGTTCCTCTAGATCCAACATCGAATCCTGCTTTTTAGCAAATCTTCAGCTCTGCAAATCCTCATTGGAATTGGAAATTTCAATGAATGTTTTCACATTTATCCAATGTTACATTGATCACTTTTAATTTCCATTTCTAACAACTTTGGCTGAGATAAACTTTCTTGCACTATTTTATAAATTAGCTTTCTCTCCTCTCTCTCTCTTCTCTCTCAGGAGAAAAACTTTCTCTATAATACTATTAATATATCATATATATATATATAATATATATATATATATAGTATATATTATATATATATATATATTATAATATATATATATATATAATATATAACATCCTTTTATAGTATAGTATTTATGGACAGGAAGTTTTACTTAGACGGCCACGTTTTTGTGTTGCGAATCTTGGTGTCTTTAGTTTGGTCGGTGTGTCGTTTTTGTGTGTTTGATCTTGTGTTGTACTTGGACACGTGTGAGATCTCGCGATTATGCACAGTGATAGTATATTATAGTAATTATATATATATATATATCATAGTACTATTATATATATATTAATATATATTATATGATATATATATATGATATATAGGTATACATTATATGTATATATTATATAGTTTAGGTTGTAAAATTATACCGTAATACACTTTGCTTTGTGAAATTACCTACCAACCTGTCCGCTTTATTGTTGTTTGGACGAACAAGGCAAAATAAGCTTTTCTTTACACAAACACATTTATTCATTGTGTCCTTTCTGTGTTTTTCCTGGTCCGTATTTCATGTAAAATGTAAGAACATTATCGTACTTCCCTAACACTTTTTTTATTTATGGTGTCTTTCTTTTGTTATTTTATGTATTTCGTATAGTTTTTAAATTTATTTATTTTTATCTGTTTCATAAGACTATGGTTTTTTTGGTGGTGGAAATTTTGGCCGTCTGGTTTGGCATGGATTATTGTTTTGTGGGTTCGTTGGGGCTAGGTCCAAAAAAAATGTATTTCCAATGATCTATTTAGGTTGGTTGAGGCTATGCTGTCGATGTATTTTTTGATCAAAAAAAAACCTTATGTGCGCTCGTCCGTAAGTATGGAGGAGTATATAGTATAGTTATTGATATCTTAATTAGTTAGTATATTATATAGTATATTATATTATATATATATATATATATATTATATTATATAATATATAATTATATGTTAGTATACGTGCTTATAGATATATATACCTATATATAATAACTATATATATGTAGTATGATATATATTATATATATTAGTTGTATTTAAATAAAATTAATATTTCAAATTACTGATCGGATTTATAAAATGATCTAATAATAAATCGGATATGATTCGGAGTTAATCGATATGTTTCTGTGCGACTATGGGTATAGTCTGAAGCGAGTGAACTATCTGTATTAATTTTTTTTAAACATATCGATGACTCGTAATGATTAGTTAATCGATATTTTTTTTTTTTGTAGATATCGGGGCAATTCCGCGTAAGATTTAGCATAGAAAGTAATCGTCAGCAAGCTGAAAAATGGGTATTGAATTCAGTAAATCAAAACCTTTGCGTACCTTTTTTTTATTCAAAGGTGCATGCGTGTGGGTAATAAGTTTTAAAGTGCAATGCTTGATTTGTCTACTTCCAATACCAATTTTCTTTTTAAGACCGAGTATCGTGATTATTGAGTATCTCATTTGTTTGATGTTTAAGTATTACCTCCTCATTATTATTATTATTATATTATTATTATTATTAATTATTAAGTTATTATTATTATTAATTCTTTAATCTTTATTATTATTATTATTATTATTTATTATTATTATATTATTTATTTATTATTATTGATTTATATTATTTTCATAAATATATATATTAATGGTATATTCTATAGGGTGTATTTGTTGGTGGTGGTGACTACTGTTCAGTTTCTGTTCTTCATATATTCTTAACTGAAGACAACAAATACTTCATAACATATTATTCATATAAAAGTATTTCAGCATTAAATTTACCTCAATTTTCTGTTGTATATCTATTAGTGCCAAACTGCTTGCTTACGTCATACAGAAGTTTTATTTAAGTGTATTTATAGCAATATATTATTATTATTATTATATATCTTTATTATTATATATATATTTATAGATCTTCGTATAAGTTAATTTTATATTTAGTTTCTTTTTCATATTATTTATTCTTAATTTTTAACCTGATATATGTGCTATGTGAGCCATGTTTATGTATGTAGTTCGCTGTACATCCTAATTTAAATTTAAAATACTTGAATTTTTTTTATGTAGAATCTGGTTTTAGGTTTCAAATATTATCTAAGATTGCAAATTGATTGCAAATGCAAACGTGGATGCGGATGCGGATGCGGATATAGAAGCGGATAAGCCTGTGAATATCGATGTGGATGTGAATATATCAACTTGGAAATTGGTTATTTTTGAAACCTCGAGTAATTTTAGTAGAAAATGATTTTCGTCTAAAATAATTTAATCCCAAAAAATTCTGAAACGTAATTTTGCATCTCGAACCATGAATGTAAATTTTGTTTCAACTTATGAAGGAAGAAATTGGCTTATAGCAATGGCTTCATGTATTTTTGCTTTATGTGTTCTTTCAAATATAATTCTTAATTTTAATTCTTCTTCATTATCGGACAACTCAACTTTGCTTTGTAATGGAAGATTAGTTATTATTATCTTGTTTTTATCTTAGGTCGGCCAATATATTCAAGTGTCTCTTCAGCGTTGTCTCATATTAAGATTCTGAAGAAAACCTATTTTAATGCAATATTTTGCTTTACTTCGTTGGGCCAATGGAATGAAACAAGAATCTAAAATTAGGACAAACTTAATATATGTATAATATATATATATATATATGTATATATATAATATAATATATATAGATATATATATATCTATATATATCTATCTATTATATATATATTATATATCTATGCTATATTTATAAGTATTATCTGTTTTGCCTTTTTATGTTTGTTATATTTAATGTTTATTTTTCAGCTAGAATAGTATTACTTAGATGAGTATATATATAAGTATTTAATATATATATAGTGTATACGTATTGAATTTTTTGTTATATAGTATATATATATATAGTATATTTTATACTATATATATAGTATATATATATATAATATATATCGTATATAATATAATGATATATATATATATATTCTAGTATGTTTATATATATATATATTATATATATATACATATATATATATGATATATATATTATATATATATATAATATATCCGGTATGAATATATATATATATATAATATATATTATATTATAATATTACTATATAATATATATATTATATATATGTATATAATAATATATGATTAAAATATAATATCATATATAGTATATAGTATATATAATATATTATAGTATGTATCTTATATTATTGGAATTAAAATAAACATTTTTCAAATATAAGAAACATATAAAAGGCAAAAATAATGAGCCCAAACAGTTAAGTAAGAATATTATAAGCCTGCAAAGGATATTTTGTTTTTAGTACTATCTTGTTGTGCGGGTGCACAAGCGTACACCAACGTCGTGTACAATGCAATGAAAAATGGATGTAAACGCCATTTACTTTAGTTATATGCGACGATACTGTACGCTTCAACAGCATATGTAACAACACAAATATCAACGGTATTGTAAGATAAACATGGGGATGCACCGCGCTAAACACCATGATCACAAAATCAGCAGATACAATGATAGGTAAATTTATTTAATACAGATTATATAGACAATAAAAAGTATTAATCTTCTCTGTTCTTAGCCTCACGAACTAGCGAGTAACATCTTAATAAGAGAACATTAGACGAGAATTAACATCAAATATAACGAGAATGTCCGAATCAACGTTTATTATTATTTAACAGAGAAATAAAGAAAAGACACCACTCTTATAACTCCATCACATTTTTGAATTTTGCGTAATAATTTATTTTATTTATATTACTTCTTGATACTTATAATGTAAATAATTGTATTACTTTAATTTTAATTTAGCTTTCGCTGTAAAAATAAACCATACAGTATCCCTTAAAATTTGGGTTCAACGTGAATTGTCCTAATTAAATTATTATGATTAATTTTCTATTAGTTAATTATTGATTTATTCAATTTATTCTTATTATTATTATTATATTATTATTATATTATTTATTATTATATTATTATTATAATATTATTATTGATTATTATATTATTATTATTATTTATTACTTATATTATTATTATATTATTATTATTATTATTATTATTATTATTACATAGGTATGCAGCAGATTATGGAAGGGTGGATGGGGAGGGTGGCTGAAGAAATTTATAAATTATTATTGTAATGAAAATTAATCAGGAATGTAGAATTGATAACTCTTTTTTATGAACCTTTTTACTAATTATGATTTCAAATTCTAAGTTATTTTTGAAAATGTTGCCATTCGTAATTTGCCGGTCTTCAATCCCTTATTATTTCGGGAATCTAACTGTCTATGTTGATCGGAAACAAAGAAATTATAGCTTTGCGAGCGACAAAATATGCTTTATAGTCTCGTAAAACACGTTGACACGCATTCGACCGCTTACCTCGTACTATGGTTTTTAATATTTCTAATATTTTCAACTCTTAACAAACATTGAGGCAGCAATGTCTAGGCTCAGAAGGTTACATTGTTAACATAGCAGATATATCGACTTGCTTTTCCTTAAATAAGTCACACGCATAAAATAATATACACAATATACATAAGCACATAAAGATGCCATACACTCACATACACACTCCACTACACACAACACCCAACACACACACTCCCACGTGTACACACAATATATATATATATATATATATATATATATATATTATATATAAATTATATATATATGGTATTATATATATATATATTTAGTATATATTATTTGAATTGAAAGTTTTGTAACAAGTTTTATCGCTTACATCTATATTTAAACCGATAGGAATCATTTTTGAAGGAATAAAAGAAGCTTCTTATATACTTCCCATGAACAATGACATTATTACATATATATGTTATATATATATAATACTATATGTATATATATATAGGTTAGTTATATATATATAAGTATATATGATATGATATGTACTATCGTATTATGAGTATATAATAGATAGGGTAATTAATTATAATAAAATGGAAACACTTTCAGAATTCTGTTCATTCTACGTTTTGGACATATAAGCTAGAACGCAAAGAATAAAATGTGAAAAAATATAAAAGTGAAGGGAAGAGAGAGAGAAGAGAAGAGAGAGAGAGAGAGAGATAGAGATAGAGAGAGGAGAGAGAGAGAGAGAGAGAGAGTAGAGAGAAGGAGAGAGGAGAGAGAGAGAGAGAGAGAGAGGAGACTTGTTAATCGTGACAAACCAAAGGAAAAAATATATGAAAAATAAGTTTTAGATAAGATATTTTATAAGTATTATTAATGCGAAATAAATTGAATTTATTATATACTATACGTATTCGATTATTATTTGTATAAAACCTTAATTATTATCTAAGGAATAATTATTATGTATTTATTATTTAATTATGTATTAATTATTAGTATTTAATAATTAAGATTGATTATTATCTTTATTATTTATTATTATTATTATTATTATTATTATTATTATTATTATTATTATTATTATTAATTATTATTATTATTATTATTATTATTATAGTATTATTATATTTATTATAGTCTGCTGATTATTATTATTATTATTGATTATTACATGTATTATCTATTATTATTATTTAATATTAATATTAATATTAATATTAATATTAACATTAATATTAATATTATATATTAATATAATATGAATATCAATATTAATATTAATATTTATATAATATTAATATTAAATTATTAATATTTATTGCATTAATATTAATATTAGACACTTAATTACTAAATTCATAGCTTGATTATTTGAAATATTTGAATCATAGTAGACATTATATTTTATGATATTCACTCATTAATATTAATAATTATATAGTTAATTTAATGCAAAATGAGAATCATTTAATATTAATATTAATATGTAATATTAATATTAAATATCATTATTGGAATTATTATTATTATAAGTTATTAATTATTATTCATTATTATTATTATTATTATTATTGAATTATTATTATTATTTATTCATATTATTATTATTGATAAGTAAACGAGTGACAGCACAAGTTTGTAGGTAGCGAAGACAACGCTTTTTTAATCGGTGTTAATTAATTATTGGGAGTCTTCTCATTATTAATCTAGAAATTTTGTGTATTCTCTTAAGTTTGAATCTAACTTTTAACGATAATAGTAGAATAACACCTATACTCTTTTAAAAATTAGTGTGATCATTAATGAATAATAAGAAAATATTTTGGAAAGTATAATAAATTAATACAGCCTCAACGAGAACAACGTTTTCTGAAGCAAATCGGAAGAAGTCCTGGTCAAAACCGATAAGATATTTTTTTTTCCAGAAAATCATAACAATTTATATGCAACATTGAAAGAATTTTTTAAATTACTTTTATATTAAACAGATAAAAGTTGACAAAAGGTTTAAAATCATTTCAGATAATATAAGTAAATAATTATCTTATTGATAATAATATTATTAATGAATTTTAATAATCAAAGAATTAAGATGATATTTATAAGTTTTTTACAGAATTAATAATATATCACATAATAATAATAATAATAAGTAATAATAATAGCAATAATAATAAAGCAAAATTAATAAATAATAATAAGAGTAATAAATAATATAAATTAGTATTGATATATTAGATTAGGATAATAGATAAAATATCTTAATAATTAAATAGATATATAATGTTAATAATAATAATAATTAATAATCAACATATAAATTGGAGAAGAGGTGTAGGTTATGAGAAAGGGCATAGAGTTGTTTTGTTTTTGTGTTTCTGTAAACGGTTTAGAGAGATTTCCAAAATCGCCTGTTCGCATTTTGTTCTACCAAAGTTCTTCTTCTATAGCGATTCTTTTTATAATAAATCTCCTAAATTCTATACTTTTTTCCCATTGTTTTTATAATACTGAAGAAAGAAGTCCATTTGTTTAGTTGAATATACTAAGTATATATATATAATATATATTATAGTATATATATATATTATATATATATGATATATACTATAATATATTAGTATATTAAGTTCACGCAAGTAATATATCTGGTTGGTGTATATGATTATATATTATATATAGTAGTATATATATATTATAATATAGTATATATTGATGTATATATATATTTATACGCGGTCTAGTATATATATGTATATATATATATATATAGGTTATGTATATATATATAATATTATATGATATATTATATTATATATATATTATATATATATCTATATATATATTATATATATATAATAATATATATACTATATATATAGTATATATATATCATATTAGATATATAGTATATATATATATATTATATATATATATTATATATATATATATATATATATAATATTATATATATACATATATAGTATATATATATATATATATAATAATAATCAATATTAGTGCAGTAGTTAGAGAGTCATGTGGCTTCAGTACTGAAATGGAAGGACTATCTGTGAATGATGTCTTATAGATAGGTGAAATTGTTGGTTATATTGAATAGATCGTTTCATATAATTACGATCAATATAGATGTATGAATAAGTAGATCTGAGTACGGATAGTATATTGTGAAGATAAAAAATAATTAATAATAATAATAACTGAATAAGTAATATAAATAAGATAATAAACATAATAAATATCATTAGGGACTAGTTTTATTGTAAACACATAAGGGGAATTTCCACTTTTTATTTTTTTGATGGGTGTTCGACCACAGTTTTTTTTGATTTGAAATATTGAAAAATAAAAAGTAAAACATTGAAAGCGTCATAATTTTAAATTTTGGATTTTTTAGATATGGAAGTTTGGAAATTTTTATTCCTTTTTAAATATTTATTATTATTTTGTTAGGCCATAGCATCTCTTTTTAATAATAAGACTTTAATATCACTTAGTTCATTGCGTAATTCCGGTATGCCGTCTACGTCTATTTAGAAGAGTTTTTCACAATGGTTATTACACTTTTTAAAAAATAAACAATACAATCATGAATCGTAGACCAAACAAAGTCTACAATCTATATAGAAACTCCAAACCTTATATTTTTCCCTCGGTCAAACTTATTTCAACATCAAATTTAAATACTTATACATGCTTTTTGAATGACCATTTGCGCTCTCTTCTCTTTATGACAAGCATTAGATCTTACATGCATATATAGTATATATACTATATATATATAATATATATATATAGTATATATACAGCATTATTGTTAGTTTATATTATTATATCATTATTGATAGTATATAGTATTATACTATAATATAAGAAGCATGGGTTGTCTGGGTATTTACTATAATGTAACTGCTAGTTATATCTATTCTTCTATATATATATTATAATATTATCATATGTTATTAATATATAATATAGTATTAATATATTGTGAGTCTTCACTCTGTAGCCATTGTTGATTAGGTATATAGATAATATATTATATTATACTATATTAGTTATGTATATAATGGTATTTGTAGTAATTTTATATTATACACTGTGTGATGCGGTATATACATTTCTACGTTAGTTATTGATAAAATTATTATGTTATACTATACATACCTGATATAATATATACAGGTTATGTTCGTGTATATATATAAATTTATATATATTATATATATTTATATTATATAATATATATATAGCCGTTAGGTAGGTAGTAGTATATGTATAAATTAAATATATATATATATATATATAGTATATTATATAGTAATATATATATGGATATATTATATATATATATAAGTATATATATATATACAGTATATTATATATATATATATATATTATATAATATATATATATATATATATATATATAATATATATAGTGTTATATATATATATTTATATAGTAATAATATATATATATATATATATTATATTATATAATATATTATATATTAATGTATACTATATAATATAAATTATATATATATAGATAATATATATATATATATATATATATAATATATATATATATATATATATATATATATATATATATATTATATATATATATATATAAGGTTATGGTTTTTGGAGTGTGGATTACTCCGTGTCAAGTTATGTTGGAGGGTGAGCAATCAAGTTATGTTGGAGGGTGAGCACCTGAAACAAGTGTCTGAGTTTAAATATTTAGGTCTTAGGATATATGTTAGATGAAAAGGGCAACGGATAATGCAGAGTTTAGTAGGAAACTTGTAATGGTAGGAAGTGGCTGAGGAAATTAAAATCCTTGGTGGATGTAAAGGGATTAAGTCTTGAGTGTGCTAGTGTTTTATATGAGAGTATGTTTTTACCTATGTTAGTGTATAGTAGTGAAACTATTGCCTGGAATAAGAAGTATAGATCTAAAGTACAATGTGTTCAAATGGACAATCTTAGGGGTGTGTTAGGTGTGAGAAGAATTGATAAAATGAGGAATGAGCGCAACAAGGAGTTGTTTGGTGTGAAGAAAAGAGTAAATGAGAGAATAAATGAAAGTACATTGAGGTGATTTGGTCATGTGGAAAAGATGGATGATAGTCGGTTGGTTAAGCGAATGTACATTAGTGAGTGTGCCGGGAATCAACTGGCTAGAAGACCGAAGAAAAATTGCATTGAGTTAGTAAAGGAATGCGTGGAGGTGAGGAATGTGAGTTTGGCAGAGGCGAGAAGATAGGTGTATAATAGGATTGAATGGCGGGGTTTTGTGGGGTCGGGTATGATTGTGGCCACCTGGGCCTAGAGATGAATCCTACTTTGATGAGATGCCATAGGAGGGTCCTCGCGGTGCCCGCCGAAGCTCTAGGGTTAATTTTCTGACTGCGACGAGTTCTCACTAAAAGTGAGGGGGCGTAAAGCTGGGCTTTCTATTCGACTTGAGTCATATTCTTCAACTACTTTTCTGTTTCCAGTGCATGTATCGCACCTTACCCTCCGTCTTGAGGAGAGAAGGTGGGTGATGATGATAATGATATATATATATATATATATATATATATATATATATTATTTATATAAGTAATATATATCATATATATATATATATTATATATATATAGTATATATATAATATATTATATATATATATATATATATATATTAGTAAATATATATATATATAGTATATATATATATATATACTATATATAATATATATATATATAATAATATATATATATATTATATTTATATTATAATATATATATAATTATCTATATATATATATATTATATATATAATATATATAATCTATATATATATATATATAATATTATTATATATTTAGTACTAAGTATATATATATATATTATATATTTATATCTTTCTGCTGTGGTGTTTTTTTTGTAGCTATTAGTAATATATTGTAACGTGTTTTATTGATAGGGTAGATTATATATATTAATATATATATATATATATATATATATTATATATATATAGTAATATAGTATATATATATATATATATAATATATATTAAATATAATCTTGATATAGTACGTTGATATATTGAAAGTGGGTGAGAAACCTTTCCCTAAATTTTTAGAAACTATATATTTTTACAAAAATACATGTTAACTGATGCCATAGAAAAGTTTAAATGCTGGATATTAATTCCTAAGTTTAATATATATATATATATATATATATATATATATATATATATATATATATATATATTTATATATATATATATTATATACTATATATTATATATTATTATATAGTATATATATATAGTGATTTAGGCGATATATTTAGAATCTATATAGTATACTTATCTATTGGTAGATGTAGTCCGTTAGTAATGGTTGATTAATATGACTAACGCTAATTTTCGTTTTTATGTTATATATCTACTGCGTGGGTAATAAGGTAAATATACTTATATTCGTGTATTGTTAATATATGATTATTCATTAGTGGAGTAGTAATACGGGGTGTAGCGTTAGTATGATAATTAGGGTGTGATATAGTTCGTAGGACTCTTTGCTATCATGAGTTAGGTATGTCGTAGCGAGCCTGTACGCTAATGTATTATTTAGTTGTTTTGTTATTATGGTATATTAAATTATATATATATAAGTATAAATATATAAGTTCTACTATCGTATATATTATTAATAATACTTAATTATATATATAACTATTATATACAGTATCAATTAATATAATATATATTTATATATATATATATATATATATATATATATATATTGTGCGTTTGAGACTTAAATTTCAATATATAGCCCTCTTAGAAAGTTTTTTCAGGTGACAATGCGAGAGATGTGAGAGAAAAATCCTCTTCGAATTAAGAGTTTTGAAATAAATCGGAAATGCGTAGTAATATGTTTCAGAAAAACTTAAGATTTTAGTTTTTAGCTACTTGAGTGTTTAGAGTCACAGTGACATCATTATTTAATGTCTAGAGTTACAACGACAACCTTATTTAGTGTCTAGAGTCTAGAGTTACAACGACATCATTATTTAATGTCTAGAGTTACAACGACGTTATTATTTATGGTCTAGAGTTACAATGACATCA